>PVJX010004433.1:0-72912 GCA_004027295.1 Dolichotis patagonum | reverse complement strand
CCTTTAGTGTCTCTTTTTCTTCAAAGTAGCTGTTCATTTCATCGTGCATTATCAATTCTCATAAACTTTTTAAGAAGTTCTATGCATGCATGAGTTTCTACCTGTATACTTATCCTTTCTGTGTTAGAGGGAAAACAAAACAAACCAAGACAAAACAAAACAAATTCCTAGAAAAACACAAAACGAAAAAGACATATAAACAACAACAGCAAAGAGCCCAGAACACTGACAATATAGGCCTTCAACACAGGGTGGTATGAGCATATCTAGGGTTGTTATTTTACATAATGATCTTCAAGAGTTCCTCAGATCACTATACTATATGCACAATTGTTCCAATTCTATGAATGTTAACTATTTTGTTCCAAGAACTTACAGAGTTTGTAGCACAATCATCTTAGCTATCC
Source organism: Dolichotis patagonum (assembly GCA_004027295.1). Classification (NCBI taxonomy): domain Eukaryota; kingdom Metazoa; phylum Chordata; class Mammalia; order Rodentia; family Caviidae; genus Dolichotis; species Dolichotis patagonum. The sequence continues at coordinate 72,505 of PVJX010004433.1, read as the reverse complement.
TAAGTGTGTTTATATAATTTTAGACATTTTTTTCTTTTCCTTCCTTTTCTTTTTCCTCATTTTCCCTGTGATATTATTTTCTCCTTTAAGCAGATTTTTATCCTTTCACTGTAATTATTGAATTTTTTGTATTTTATGTACTCTTACCATTTCTTACACTAGGGAGACTATATGGTATTGTACACGTGAGTTTGATTTATTTCGCTTGTGAGTATGGTCTCGAGTTGCCTCCATTTACTTATAAATATCTCAATGTGATGATTCTTTATAGCAGAGTAGTACTCCATTGTATAAAAATACCACATATTTTTTATCCATTCCTCAGTTAATGGGCATTTAGGTTCTTTCCAAGATCTGGATATTACAAATTGTGCCGCTGTAAACATGGGTGCACATATATCACTGTGGTATGTTTTCAGTTCTTCTGGGAATATGCCCAGAAGTGGGACAGCTGGGTAAAATGGGACCTCTAATCTCAGCTTTTTGAGGAATCTCCAGACTGACTTCCATAGTGATTGCACTAGTTTACACTCCCATCAAAAATGCAGAAGGGTTCCTTTTTCCCCGCAGCCTCTCTAGCATTTCTTGTTGGTAGTTTTCTTTACCCTGGCCATTCTTTCTGGGGTGAGATGGAATCTCAGTGTTGTTTTAATTTGTATTTCTCTAATGACCAATGATGCTGAACATTTTTTCATGTATTTATTTGCCATTTGTATTTCTTCATCTGAGAACTGTGTATTCATTACAGATGCCCATTTTTGGAATGGGTCTTTAAATTTTGAGGATCTTATTTTTTTAAATTCTTTATATATTCTAAACAGAAGTCTTTTGTCTGAGGGACCATTCACTAAGATTTTTTTTCCCAATTTGTGCGTTTTCTTTTGGCTACACTGGAGATTTCTTTCGACATGCAAAAACTCTTTAAAAAGACTCAATGTCAGTTATTGATTCTATGAAGTATTTCACGTGCGGTTTGATTCTTGTTCATGAATTCTCTACCTACCCCTATGTCTTCAAGATTTCTACATACTTTGTCTTCCAACAAGTTTAGTGTTTCTTTTTTAATATTTAGATCTTTTATCCGTTTAAACTTTAGTTTAGTACATGGTAATAGGCATGGGTCTAGTTTTCGGTATATGGAAAGCCAATTTTTCCAGCACCATTTATTGAAGAAACTATCTTTCTTCCAGTGGACATGCTTGGCTTCTTTATCAAAGATAAGGTGGATGAGTGTGTTTGTAGTTGTAGTTGTATCTTCTAATCTATTCCATTGATCTTCAGGCCTATTTTTATTCCAGTATCATGCTGATTTTATTACAGTAGCTTTGTAGTATAACTTCAACTAAGGGATTGTGATGCCTTCTGCCTTGCCTTTGTTGGTTAGAATTGCTATTCTGGGTCTCTTCTGGCTCCAGATGAATTTTAGAAGTGATTTCTCTAGATCTGTGAGGTATGTTAGTGGTATTTTGATTGGGACTGCATTAAGTCTGTATAACAATTTTGGGAGAATGGCCATTTTCACAATGTTTGTGATGAGGTGTTTGTGATAGTGTGACGGGATGTCTTTCCATTTTCTGAGGTCCTCTTCAATTTCTTTTTCAGGGTATTATAATTTTTCCTGAATAGATCTTTTGCTTCTTTTGTTAGATTAATTCCTAAGTATTTCATTTTGTTGGATGCTATTGTAAAGGATGTGGCTTGTCTTATTTCTCTCTCAGTGGTTTTGTTGTTAGTGTATAGGAATGCTACTGATTTTTGAGTGTTGACTTTGTATCCAGCTATATTACTGAATTTATTTATTATACCTAGGAGTCTTTCAATGGAGTTTTGGGGGTCTTCTATGTAGAGTATCATGTCATCTGCAAATAATGATAATTTAACTTCTTCTTTTCCTATCCTTACACCTTTATTTCTCTCTCTTGTCTAATTGCTCTGGCTAGTATTTCCAGCACTATATTGAATAGGAGTGGTGATAATGGACATACTTGTCTTGTTCCTGATTTTAAGATAAAGGCTTTCAGTTTCTGGCCACTTAATATGGTTCTGGCTGTTGGGCTGTCATCGATGGCTTTTATCATATTGAGGTAAAGACCATCTATTCCAATTTTCTGTAAGGTTTTTATCATGAATAAGTGATGGACCTTATCAAAAGCTTTTTCTGCATCTACAGAAATGATCGTGTGGTTCTTATTTTTGGCTCTATTGATATGGTGGATTGCATTTACTGATTTGTGTATGTTGAATCATCCTTGCATTCTGGGGATGAATCCCACTTGGTCATGGTGCATAATCTTCTTGATGATTTGCTGCATTCTGTTTGCCAAAATTTTATTGAGAATTTTTGTATCTATGTTCATTAGGGAGATTGGCCTGTAGTTCTCTTTTTTGTTTGGGTCTTTCTTAGGTTTTGGTATTAGAGTAATATTTGCTTCCAGGAATGAGTAAGGGAATTGTTTCCCTTTTAGTTTCATTGAAGAGTTTGAGGCGTGTCAGCATTAAGTCTTCTTTGAATTTCTTGTAGCAGTGAATCCATCTGGACCTGGGCTTTTCTTTGTTGGTAGGGATTTAATTACATATTCAATTTCATTAACTGAAATTGGGTTATTCAGTAGTTTTACATCTTCTTGACCCAGCTTTGGCAATTCATATGTTTCTAGGAATCTGTCCATTTCTTCTGTGTTATCAAGCCTATGAGAGTAGAGGTTTTCAAAATAGGTATTGATGATCTTCTGTATTTCCACAGGGTCTGTAGTGATTTCATCCTTTGCATTCCTTATTGCATGAATTTGAGTTCTTTCCTTTTTTTAAATAAGGTTGGTTGGACACCTGTCAGCTTTATTTATTCTTTCTAAGAACCAACTTTTTGATTCATTGGTTCTTTGTATTGTTTTCTTAGTCTCTATTGCATTGATTTCTGCTCTGGCCTTTATAATTTCCTCCCTTCTTTTGGCTTTGGGCTTGACTTGGTCTTCTTTTCCTACATGTTTGAGGTGTAGCATCAGGTTGTTTATTTGTGTTCGTTCTGTTTTCCTGATGTGGGAGTTCACCACAATAAATTTTCCTCTGACTGCTTTCATTGTGTCCCACAGATTCTGGTAAGATGTATTTATATTTTTGTTTGCCTGCAAATATTGTTTAATTTCTTCTTTAATTTCCTCTGTGACCCACTGATTGCTCAGGAGTGTATTATTCAATTTCCATGGGTTTTTGGGGTTTTCAGTTTCTTTTGTCATTATTTTCTGGTTTTATGGTGCTATGATCCAATAACATGCATGGGATAATTTCAATTCTTTTGCATTTACTTAAGCATGTTCTGTGGGCTAGTATATGGTCTATTTTAGAGAATGTTCCATGTGATGCTGAGAAAAATGGATATTCTGATCTTGTTGGGTGGAACACTCTGTATGCATCTACTAAGTCCATTTGTTCACAGGTGTTATTCAGTTGTGTTATTTCTTTGTTGATTTTCTGTCTAGTTGATCTGTCCCTTTGTGTCAATGTCATGTTAAGGTCTCCTGTTATAATTGTGTTACTGCTTATTTGATTTTTCATTTCTGTTAATATTTGTTTTGTATAGCTGGGTGCTCCCAAATTTGGTGCATATATATTTAAGATTGTTATCTTTTCCTCTTGAAGTTTTCCCCTAACTAGTATGTAGTGGCCTTCTTTATCTCTTTGGATCATTCTTGGTTTGAAGTTCACATTGTCTGCAAACAGAATAGCTACCTCTGCTTTTTTTTTTTTTATCTTGTTGTATGGAGTATTGTTTTCCATCCTTTGACTTTCAGTCTATGAGCTTCCTTTTGGGTTAGATGGGTTTTCTGTATACAGCATATGGTTGGATGTTGTTTCTTGATCCATTCTGCCAGGCTGTTTCTTTTAATTGGTGAATTGAGGACATTTACATTAATTATTATAACTGATATATATTGGTTTCCTTTTGACATGTTATCTTTCTGCTGTTCATTTTTTACCTTTCCACTCTGTTTGCTTGCCTTGCTTAGTGTTTTTTTTCCTATGTCTGTCTAGAATGTCTTTCAGTATTCTTTGCATGGTTGATTGGTGGCCATGAAGTTTTTCTGGTTCCTTGTTATTTTTAAAAGATCTTTCCTTTTCTGTTCACTAGCTGCAATCTTGTCTTTGAGGTCTCAATTCTATCTTCACTTTTGTTGAGGTGGTTTTGTCAACTTTTGATGGAATTTTTGATTTCCTGTATATCTTTTTGAAACTGCTTCATGCATTCTGTCTGTTTCTTATATTCTTCATTCAGAGTTTCCATCTTTTTGCATTGTTCCTCTAATTTTTTAACTATGTCTTCTTTAGACATGTTCAGCATTTCTTTCATTACATTTATCATTTCTTCTTTTACCTTGGAGACTATATATCTGATATGAGTTCTTTTATAGCTTCCTGGAGTTGTTTTTTTTAACTTCAGTTAATATCATCTCAGGCATTTCAGGTGTATGGCTTATATTTTCTTCTGTGTCCATGTCTCCTAAGCTTGCTTGGGTTGGGCTGGAAGTCTGAGATTGCATTTTGCTCTTTCGTTTTGTCATTTTCCTACATTTCCAGGTTTCTAACAATGTTTCAAGGCTTCCCCTGTGCACTGAAAATCACCTGGCTCACTTTGACTCCCAGGGCAGACAGCAGGCAACAACTAGCTGCCTGGAGTTCGCTGGGCATGGGTTAGTTAGGCCTGTGGGGACTCCCATGTGCCCTCCTGTGATTTCACACATGGGGTGTGGTCTTATTGCCTGGGAGCAATGTTCCAAGGCTTCCCTGTGTGCTGGGTTTCAACCCACACACGCTTTGGGCCCAAGACTCAATTCAGGCCCCTGCCAGCTGCTTGCAGTTCGCTGGGTGTGGCCCAGTTAGGCCCCCTTGGACCTCCCATGCATCCTCAGGTGATTTCAGATGCGGGGTGTGGTCTTACCACCTGGGAGCAATGGTTCAAGGCTTCCTTTTGTGCTGGATTTCAACCCATGCATGCTCTGGGCCTGGGACTGAATTTAGGCTCCTGCCAGCCGCTTGGAGTTTGCTGGGCATGGTCCAGTTAGGTCCGCTTGGACATCTCATGCATCCTTGGGTGATTTCAGACACAAGGCATGGTCTTACTGCCTGGGAGCATTGTTCCAAGGCTTCCCTGTGTGCTGGGTTTCAACCCGTGCACACTCTGGGCCTGGGACTCTCATTTCTCTTCTTTTATTTCTAATTTCCAGATTTTATAATTTCAATTGAACTATCTTGAAGTGTACTGATTCTTTATTACTATCTTTGCCTGCTTAAATCTTGAATTTCTTTTGTGAAATTCTCATTTCCGCTATTGTACTTTTCAACTGTAAAATTTCTATTATGTGTATGCATACACACATATGCACTATAGATATATATACTCACATAGCTATGTGCATACAATTATACACAACTATGTATATGGATATATATATTCTTTTTCTTGATGTTCTTTTGGTATTCTACATTGGGGGAAATATCCACAAATTTTCCTGTAGTTACTTAGTTACTTGGACATAATTTCCTTTAGTTATTTGAATATATTTAAAATAACTGATTAAAGTCCCAACCATAAGGAGCTGATGACTACAAATGGATTTTATAATTCAACTGAGTAGCAGAACTCTTATAACAACAAAAAAGCTATGAGCTTTCTTTTCAACTTTGAAAAAATGTCATTTGGAATAAAATCAGTGAGAATATCCTTCTGGAGCTCTGGATTGGTTCTCAGGACACCCAGGTTCTCTTCTAAACCACCCCCTGCCCTGCTGTAAGATTTGGAAAAAGCCATCAAGAATCCATCTGTCAAAATGAAAATACTTAATTTCATCTTTAACTCATACATGCCCTCTCAAATTTGTATTTTTAGATTTCTCTTCCAGCTTTATGGAGAAAAATTTATGGGAAGGAAAGACTGAAACTAGGGAGACAGGAAGGCACTTCAAGAGTCTGGGTGAAAACTGATAAACACTACTTGGACTAGAGTGAAATGGATGACTTCAGATAAACACTCAGGGTGTAAAAGATTTGACTTAGTGCTTTGTTAGATGTCACAATAGAGAAAGGAAATAAAAAGTGATCTTAAAGTTCTAGCTTCATTGAGTGCATGGAAGCACTATTTATTAAGGAAAAATATTGAGGAGGTGACAGAATTGAAGGAAGAAAAATTCAGAAGTCCTGTTTTAGACAGGTATATAAGACATGAAAAGTGCAGATATCAAGCAATAGTTGAAATTCAAAGGATAGGTAATGGAAATAAAAATTTGAAAGTCATAAGATCACAGTGGTATGAGATCTATGGCAAATGGTTGAGATCATTTGAAAAAGAAAAAACAAAAAAGACTACAGAGTCAGAGAAGAAACACAGACTCACCTCTGAGCCTGGAGGAATCCCAACATTTAGAGATCAGATAGAGGGAAAATAACCAAGAAAGGGTACTTAATATATTCTACCTTTAAAATAAGTTAATGAACCATAAGATATATTTCACAATGCCTAGTAAAGACAAACAATGCTATGTCTCTTATACTCTCTCTCTCATTTCCTTCCTCTTCATTTCTTTTGGGGCCAGCACAGCAACATGGGAATTTGAGGAATAAGCAGAGACTATTCCTCACCAAGCTGAGGTTTGGTGGTGCAGTTTGTAATCCCAGCACTCAGGAGGCTGGGCAGGGAGAAGGTCAGCCTGGTTACATAGTGAGTTCAAGGCAAGCTTGACTGTGTCTTAAAAAAAGAAAAAAAAAAGGAAGAAGAACAAGAAAAAAAGAAGAGGAAGAAACACAAGAAGAAAGAGGAGAAAAGTAAATAATCTATTTAAGGAGACAACATATACAGAAAACAATGAGATAATAATGTAAGCATTTAATTATAGGACAAACACTTCTTAGAATTTTAAAGGAGAAAAGGCAGTCAAGGGATGGGTATGGGAGAGGGACTTTGAAAAGGATCAATTAGAACACTTAGGATATTAACAAAGAGCAGCAGGACACTCAGAAAAAATGACATAAATGTGGAAAGGAAAATAACGTGCTCAGAGTCCATGATGAAAGCAACCCAATTTCAGCAAAAGATACTTATTTTACCCCACATCAAAGTATTTTTGCTGTTTCCTTGTTATAGTTGAAGTTCTTGACAAAACAAAGGAAAATTTCAGCCCATTACTGAGACCAGTTTTCTTTAATGATGGTAGAGTGATCATTAAACGTCTACCTACCTTTCCAGGGGAGAAGACCAAAACCCAGACTCCGATACAAGAGACAAAAACAGATGCTAAAATGTCCTCAAAATGGGTCTAATGGCAACATTAACCTTTTCATACCTTATATTCTCAGTTGTGGCCACTAGCACTGTCAAACATCACCATTTCTTCAAAGTTTCCTTTGAAAAGCCCACACAGACCACCAATACTAAAAAAGCCCACTGAATCTGGGGCTGAGATAAAGGTTTTATTCTCCAGAACTTGCTCAAAAATCAAGCTGGCTTTTATGTCAAAAGTGTCATACATAGTTGCTCCCATCAGTCAGCAGAGATTTTGAACATCATAGAATATTAGAGTTGGAAAGAAACTTAAAGATTAATTTGATGTTATTTACTAATAAGAGCACAGAAGTCCAGAGTGAGGAAGTATTCATTTCAAAGCCAAACAGACCCTGCAGGAGAGGAAAGTTCTTCAGAATGAATGGTAAAGTAGTTCCCTAGTATGCATGAGATCCTTTGTTTCACCCCAAGTACTAGAAAAACATAATGAGAGGCAATCAGTAGAATAAAGAGACCACCTGTAGAATGGGAAAAATTTTTTGCCGGCTACTCTTTGGACAGAGGACTAACATTTAGAATATATAAAGAGCTCAAAAAGATTAGACCCTCCCCCAAATAAAAGATCCAATTTAAAATTGGGCAACTGAAATGAATACACTTCTCAGAAGAAGAAATACAAATGACCAATGAACAAATTTAACAGTTCAATTTCATTAGCCATTAGATAAATGCAAATTAAAGCAATAGTGATATACCACCATACTAAGAAAGAATAGCCACCATCAAGAAATCAAATAATAACAAATGTTGGTGACAGTGTAGAGAAAAAGGAACTCTTCTACATTGTTCGTGGGAATGTAACCTAGTACAACCACTATGAAAATCAGTATGGAGATTCCTCAAAAAACAAACCAGACTGGCCCTGAAGCAAGGCCAGCAGATAGCTGCTGGTTTCAAACAGGAGCCTAAAGAAAATTCTTTCTGTGGTCTGTTGGCCATTTCAGAACTTTGGAAATATAATGGTCAATTCATCAGAAAGAAATAGCAGGTGAGTGTGGAAGACTTTCAGCAGCCCGCTGGAGAGAGATCCTGGCACCTCAGGACCTGCACCATGCGGTTGACTCGGGGTGCCGGGAGAACGAGGAGCTACTCCCCTCTCTGGGGGGCAGCTGTGATCCTGCTGGCCTGTGGGCTGGCTGAGAATCAGATATCTCATGTCATCCTGTCCCCCATCCCATCTCCCCCGCCGCCAAACTTAGCAAGTGGGAGCCAGTGAACTGGACATCTTGTGAAAAGATTGGCTATGTTATTTAGTATGAACTCTCCGTATGCAAAGATATGGACAACCATTTGGAAGAAAACAAGAGACAATATGACAGTGAAGATCTCTGGTTGTCTAGCTTTGAAGTTTATGCTTTCTTATGTCCCATTCTGTTCTGTTTTGTTGTGTTTATTTTACCCCCCTTTAAAATAAAAAAATTTAAAAAAAACAGAAATTTCATTTGACCCAGCTATTCTCCTTCTGGGTATCTTCCCAAAAAGAGTTAAAGTCATCATATTACAGTGATAAAGTCAAACCCATGTTTGTAGCAGCACAGTTTATAATAGCTAACTCTTGGAAACAGCTGATATACTCATGACTAGATGAATAGATAAAGAATACACTATGTAAACAATGGAATGATATTCTGACATTAAAAAGATAAATTTGAATCACTCATAGGTAAATGAATGCAACTTGAGAACATAATATTAAGGGAAATAAGTCAGACACATAAGTTTAAATATTGCATGGGTTCTCTTATATGAGGAATTAAAAATACCTTTATAAAGAGCAAAATAAAAGACAGATAAATAGGAAATAAAATCTTTTTCAAATTGGTGGAGTAATGAGAGATGAAAGGACAGAAAAGGAGAAAAAGGAAAGGAAAATTAAAAATGAAAACAGAGCTTTTTCAAATGGAAAGGAACAAAGAGTTGAAAGGGACAAGGAGGGGGAAAAGGGGTAGAGAATGGAAAAAATAATTAAGGTATGTTATGTACATAAGCCAACTCCTCACTATAAATGTAATCATTATGCACATACTAATAAAAGGAATAAAAAATAATGCAAAAAAGAAAAAGTACAGTGAGGCACATTTGGCATTCTATAAAGCAGTGAAGTCATCCAAGTGTTTTGGTTTATTTTTCATTATTACCTCATAGGTGACCCTAACAAGTTCAAATTCCAAAAAAAGCCTACAGACTTCTTAAAGATAGACCACTGTGGGCAGGGAAGAACATATCTTTCTTTAAAAAATGAATTTCCTTGGGAATAAATAATGACTACTGTATAGTAATTTGCTTTACCTGTTAGTGTGCCATCACCCTCCTTTAATAGTTAATACCTATCTTGTGCATTATTTTGTCAATTAGATAAATAGTTCTTAACTCAAATTCAGAAGTTTTTAGGGGAAGATTTAATGTTCATTTTGCAATCAGTATGCCTGGCTCTCAGCAAGAGAGACTAGCAAAGAAACAGTTATATGTATGTAGCCTTCTGCCTTACATTTACTTGTTATCACACTGTATTCCAACAGATATCCTGCAGGGATGTTGAGGAAGGGACTAGAGAGGGTAGGCCACAGCTGTGTTCCCACAAAGTCAGTCAGTCAGTTGTTTATTTATTTAGAGACAGGATCTCATTATACAGCCCAGGCTGGCCTCAAACTCACAGTGATCCCCCTGCCTCAGCTTCCCAAGTGCTGGGATTACAGGAATACACCACCACACTCAGTTACCAACAAGTCTTGAGGCTTAATTATACTGACAGAAGTAAACTGCTAGCATAAATAATGTTCATAATCCCATTCATATATTTTTAATTCCCCAAATTAAGAACAGAACAAGCATTCTGAGACATCAAAACACCTGGCTTCAAGTGCTATCTCTTCTGCTATTATTGAATGTGATCTGAAATAAATCACCTCCATATTTGGGTCCTACTTATAAAATAGGGATCACTTGCTACCAGGCACAGTGTCACATCCCTACATGAGTTCGAGTACAACCCGAGAAGCTAGTTATATTGCCAAGGCATCATAACTCATACACACAGCTCAAGCTGTTTTGCTTCTCTGTGTTTACTCCAAAGCCAGTTCCTCTCCTACTACTGTACATCATGTTCTCAAAAAGACTGTGACAGTCAGACCCTACTTCATCTCCCACCCACCCACAGCTAATTAATCAAATGTGCCCAATGGGTCATGAAAGTCTGGGAAGCACTAGCATTAAAAGCTATCAGACTGGAAAAAAAAAAAAAGCTATCAGACTGAGAACGGTCTAAATATTTCAGAAGAAAGATTACAGCAAAGTTTTCTTCTAGACTATGCTCCTTAAACTGAAGTAATAAGTCAAAAATTACAGATGCACCCTAAGCATACCTGTGGTGGAAGTCTCCTCCTCAGTGTGTCAGAGCTAAGGTGTGAGGTCTCAAAAGGTGAGACCTGTGCCCTCAGAAGGAAGCAAGGCAGCTCTGCCCCGGAAGCTGTCAACAGAGCCTGAGCCTGGCCCCATCCAGCCTCTCATGCTCTGTCAAGCAACGTGCTCACTTGCTCCCATACAAGTAAATTCCATTGGATATGTACCCAGGAGAAGTGACAGATCATAAGGTTATTCTATGTTTAGTTGTTTAAGAACCTCTGAACTACTTTCTAAAATGACTACACTATTTTCCAAAGTGACTATACTAATTTACAACACTGTACCAGAATTCTTTTTCCTGGCCTCACCAACACTTCTCATCATTTAATTTTGATGATAATCACTCTAACAGGTATGGAGTGATATGCCATGGTAGTTGCTTTGGTTTTGGTGCTGGAAACTGAATGCAGGGCCTTGGGCATCCTCCACCACAGAAATATACCCAGAGCCCATCATCATGGTTTTAATTTGGTTTTCCTTGATGAGATACATTTTTTCCCACGTATCTGTTGGCCTTATATATGCCTTCTTTTGAGAAATGTCTGTTTAGTTCCTTTGCTCATTTTAAAAATTGTTTTATTTATAGCTCTGTGTGCTGGCCCACACTGTGGCAGGCTGAGGCTGGAAAATCTCAAGTTCCAGCCCAGGCTGGGCAACTTAGTAACCTTGAGCCTCTATCTCAAAATAAAAATAAAAGGGGCTAAGAATGTAGTCCAGAGCATAGGCCCTGGATTCAATCTTCAGTATCAAAAGAAAAATTGTGTCACTTGGTTTCTTGTTTTTGAGTTGCATATATATTATTATTATTATCCCCCATTGGATGTCTGGTTTACAAATATTTTCTCCCAGTCCATGAGTTATCCCTCCACTTTGTTGTTTCCTTTGCTATGCAGAGCTTTTTAGTTTGATGCAATGCCATTTGTTTTCTTTTGCTTTTGTTGCATGCACTTTTGGAGTCCTAGCCAAGGAATCATTGCTCAGACCAATATCATGTAGGTTTTCCTCTGTTTTCTTCCAGTACTTGAACGGTTTCAGATCATACATTTAAATTTTTATTTGGGAGAGGTGGGGTGGAGACAAGGTCTCACTCTGTAGTTCAGGCTAGTCTTGAACTATCCTAGGCTGGCTTCAAACTTGCAATGCTCCTCCTGCCTCAGTGGTGCACACACAATTATAGGTGTGCACCATTACACCAGGCTACCTTTAAGTCTTTAAACCACTTTGAATTGATTTTTCTATGTGGTATGAAATAAAGGTCCAATTTCATTCTTCATATGTGGATGTGCAGTTTTCCTAAAACTCTTGAAAAAACTGTCCTTTCCCCATTATGTGTTCTTGACCCCTCTGCTGGAAATCTATTGACAATGAATATATAGTTATATTTATGGGTTTTCTATCCTGGTTCCATTGGCCTATGTATCTGTTTTCACGTTAATATCATGCTATTTTCATTACAATAGATTTTTAATATATTTTAAAGTCAGGGAGGGTGATACCTCCAATTTGTTCTTTTTTTCTCAAGATTGCTTTAGGTATTCAGAGTCTTTTGTGGTCTCATATGTGTTCTAGGATTTTTTTCTATTTTTGTAGAAAATGACATTGGAATTTTGATAAGGATTACACTAAATCTATAGATTGCTTGGGTAGCATAAACATTTAGCAATATTAATTCTTCCAGTCACAAATCACAACATATATCCATTTATTTGTGTTATGTTGAATTTGACACATTTTTGTAATTTTCTGTATAAAGGTATTTTACTTACCTGATTAAATTCATACCTAGGTACTTTGGCTTTTTGTTAATATATATGGGATTTTTTTCTTAGTTTTTTTATAGTTTGTTGTTAGTGTATAGAAACTACTGATTTTTGTACGTTAATTTTCTATGCTACAGATTTACTGAATTCATTTATCAGCTCTAGCAGGTTTTGGTAGCGTTTATGTTTTTATGTCATCACTAGAGACCATTTTACTTCTTCCTTTCCTACTTAGACCCTTTTACTTTATTGCCTACTTAGACCCCTATTACTTTACTTCAGTTGCACTGAATAGGACTTTTAAAATTATGTTGATGAGAAGTGGTAACAGTGGACATCCTTGACTTGTTCCTCATCTTAGAGGAAAAACTTTCAATTTTTCATCACTAGATACAATATTAGCAGTAGCTTTGCTATATATGGCCTTTATCATGTTGGGATAAATTCCTTCTATACCAAATTTGTTAGGATATTTTATCATAAAATAACATTGAATTTTGTCAACTGCTTTTCCCTCATCTATTGAGATGATCATGTAGTTGTCCTTCCTTTTGTTAATATGGTGTGTCACGTTTATTGCTTTACATATATTGAAACATCCTTGCATCCCAGGCATTAATCCCACTGTAACACAGGAAATGATCTTTTGAATATGCTGTTGAATCTGGTTTGATAGAGTTTTGTTGAGAATTTTTGCATCTATGTTGATCAGGGAGATTACCTTGTAATGTCTTTGTCTAACTTTAGTATCTTAGTAGTGCTGACCTCATAAACTGAGTTTGTATTCATTTCTCTTGAATTTTTGGAAGAGTTTTTGATGGATTGTATTATCAGCAGTGATGCCATCAGGCACTCAGTTTTCTTTATGGAAGATTTTCTATTATTGATTCTATCTCCTTACCATTGGTCTATTCAAATTTTCTACTACTGATTTAGTCCTGGTGGGTTTGTATGTTTCTAAAAATGGACCCATTTCTTCTGGGTCACCAATTTGTTGGTGTATCATTGCTCACAGTGCTCTTATGCTTCTTTGCACTTTTGTGGATCAGTTGAAACGTTTCCTCTTTCAACTCTGATTTTGTTTGAGTTGTCTCTGTTTTTCTTTGTTGTTCTAGCTGAAATTTGATTAATTTTACCTTCTAACACCTATTTTAAATTTTATTGAATTTTTAACTGATTTTTCTAATCTTTATTTTGTTCTAATCTTTTATTATTTCCTTCCTTATTCTAACTTTAGCCTTATCGTGTTCATTTTTTCTTGTTCCTTGAGGTATAACATTAGATTATTTCTTCTATTCTTTTTTAATATAGACATTTGTTGTTATAAATTTCCCTCTCGGGGCTGCTTTTGCTGCATCCTATAAGTTCTGGTGTGTTGTGTTACCATTTCCATTTGTCTCAAGATATTTTTAAAATCATTTTTAGTTACATCTTTGATCCACTGGTTGTTCAGGAATATGTTGTTTAATTTTCATATCTTTATGAATTTTGCAAAATTCTTCCTCTTATTTCTGGTTCTATATGACTGTGGTCAGAAAAGACAATGTTCCATGTAACTTGAGAAAGATCTTTTGATGTTCTATGTAGTATTCTATATATATAGGTCCAACTGCTGTAAAGTATAATTTAAGTCCAACGTTTCCCTATTGATTTTCTGTCTAGAAAAGCCATCCACTATTGAAAGTAGAGTACTCATATTCCCAGAAGATCTGAAAACATCATACCACAGTGATATATGTGCACCCATGTTTATAGCAGCACAATTTGTAATAGCTAGATCTTGGAAACAACCTAAGTGCCCATCAACTGAGGAATGGATAAAGAAGTTATGGTATTTCTATACAATGGAGTACTACTCAGCTATAAAGAATGATCACATTGAGATATTTATAAATAAATGGACACGACTTGAGACCATACTCATAAGCGAAATAAACCAAACTCACACGTGTAAATACCGTATAGTCTCCCTAGTATGAGACTTGGTAAGAGTATATAAGATTTTATGGTAATCATGAGTCCCCATCTCATAGCTTTGAAGCCTTTCAATGCTTTCATTCATCAGTTGGAATGGTTTTATCCTGTTTTGTTTGACTTTATTATACGTGATGCTATGAACAGCTGTTTTGAAGAGAACAAAACATTATGACAGCTATTGCTGATTTAATACTGTCCTTCTTAGAAGTCCTACCAAGCTTCTATTCTTCTATTTCCATTGGTTCTATCTATCACATTGTGTCTTATTGGTATTTGAATATGTGTGAAAGTATAAACAAAATTTTTTATTGAAAATGAGATATTATAGTACCCATTGATCATTCTGTTATTTGGTTCAGAATGCCCTGTAATTCTTTCACTCTTTGAATGGTTTTATACTTTTTCATTATGTTTGATATTATTGTATTTGAAACTATGCTCAACTATAGCAGAGAAAGAAATATTGTGATAGCTATTGTTAATGTCCAGTTGTCTTAATGTTAAGTATTGTGTTGCCTATGCTGTCCGGTTCCGATCTGCTCTGTACTCACCTCTTTTGTCTTATTTTTTTTAAAATACAGTGGAAAAAAAAAGAAAGCAAAATACTAAAATCCCATTACTATTATATTGCAGTTTCTCTTTCCCCTTAGATCTTTTAATGTTTGCCTTATGTTTATGTGCTCTGGGATTCGGAACATACATATTTCTGTTATATCCTCTTGATGGACTAACTTGTTTACCATTAAATAATGACTTCTTTTTCTCATTTTAAAAGTTTTGACTTGAACTCTATTTTGTCTGATATAAGTACAGTTACTTCTGTTCTCCTAGCTTTTATTTATATTGCTTATCTTTTTTCATGCCTTTGCATTTAGTCTATATGTGTCCTTAAAGGCCACATGTGAGTCTTTTGTAGGTAACATATTATTGAGTATTGTTTTTATCTGTTTAGCTCCTGATGTCTTTGGATTGGCAAATTTAATCCATTTATATTCTAAGTAATGATTCACAGGTAAAAATTTACTACTCTAATTTTAATTGTTTACCTGTGGAAATTAGCCCCTTTGTCCTCCTTTCTTGCTATCTTCCTCTGTGATATGATATTTGTGGTAAATTGGAATCCTTTCTTTTAATCTTTTGCCTGTCTGCCATAGTTTCTTGATTTGCATTACCATGAGGTTTATACACTCTTATAACACCCTTACAAATACCTTTGTTTATTTTGAAGAGAATAAAACCAAATAAAATAAAATGGAATAGACCCAATCAAAACAAAACAATGAACATGATACAGGACTTCAAAACAAGATAAAAGGAAATCAACAATGGCCACCATAATGCCTCTTGTTATCTTCAAAGTAGCTGCCTATTCCATTATACTTAATAAAATCAAAATAAAATAGAGTAAAATCAATCAAAACTAAACAATGAAAGCAATATAGGACTTCAAAACAAGGTAATAGGAAATCAATAATGGGTACCATAATATATTTTGTTATCTTTGAAATAGCTGCTCATGCCATCAAATATATTTTTATTTATTTTATTTTTTTATTTTAAAGAGGATAAAATAAAACAGAACAAAGCAGATCAGAAGAAAACAATGTGGCAAATTTCAAAGCAAGACAACAGGATAGTAACATTGACTACCATAATGTCTCTTGTTTTCTTCTAAATATTTGTCTGTCTCTTCACACACAATGAATTCATACAAAACAAAATAGTATAAAACTTATCAAAGCAGAATAATAAAGGTATTACATGCCTTCAAAACCAGACAATAGGAAAATCAACAATGGCTACTATAATGTCTCTTGTTTTCTTCAAAATAGCTGTCCATACCTTCATTTATGTTGAAATTAAACAATAGAAAACAGACTAAAACCACTCTGAACAAAGAATAGAAGCATTACTGGACTTCACAGCATGATGATATGAAATCAGCCTGTTTTTCTTCAAAGTAGCTGTTCATATCATCACATATAATACAATTGATTCTTGTAAACTGGATAGGAGAATTTCTAGGCATATATAAGCCTCTACATGTACATCTATCCTTTCCTTTCACAGTAGTTATTGAGAATTTTTTATTTTATGTACTGTTACCATGTCTTACACTAGGGAGACAATATGGTATTTACACATGTGAGTTTGATTTATTTCACTAATGAGTACGGTCTCAAGTTGCATCCATTTACCTATAAAAATCTCAATGTGATTATTCTTTATAGCTGAGTATTACTCCATTGTATAAAAGTACCATCAAATATAAAATCAAACAAAACAATAAAACAAAACAAAACAGAACAATGAAAAGACAGGGCTTCAAAACAAGATAATAGATTTACAATGGCCACTGCCTTCCTTTTTTATACATATCCTCCCCTTTCACTTTGACAATATCTATTGTGCATTTTGGATCCCCATAACTCCTTTAGTTTTTTTATACTAGAGACAACATGATGTTCACCTATGTGACTCTGAACCATTTCACCCATGACCATGATTTCAAGTTGTATCCATTTACCTACAAGAACCTCAAAGTTATCTTTCTTTATAGCTGAGTAGCTTTCCAGTGTATAAAAATGCTGTATCTTTCTTATCCATTCTGCAGTTGATGGGTAAACTGCTCCTACTTTTTTCTAATTCCCTGTCACATAGAGCATTGTTTTCCCTCCTCTGACTTTCAGTCTATGAATTTTCTTTCAAGTTAAATGTATTTCTTATATAAAGCAAATTGATGGGTCCTGTCTCCTGATCCACCCTGTGTTTCTTTTTATTGGTGAACTGAGACCATCTACATTAATGGTTATGGTCAACATGCACTGGCTCATCTCTGCCTTGCTATTTTCCTGCCATTGGCTGCCTACTTTTCCCCTCCATTCAATTGCTTACCCCACTTAGTGATCACCCCTCTGCCACTGTTCCTGGAAGTGTGATCATTTTTATCTGTGTCTAGAATGCCCTTCAGTATTCTTTGTAGGGTTAATTTGGTGGCCATGAATTCCTTCAGTTGTTCTTTGTCATGGAAGTATCTTCTTTCTCCATTAATTTTGGAAGACAGGTTTGCAGGGTACATGAATCTGGGTTGGAAATTATTTTCTTTCAGGACTTGAAACACTTCATTCCAGCTTCTTCATGACCTGATGGTTTGTGTTGAGAAGTCTGTTGTGATTCTGATGGGTTTTACTTTATAGGCGATCTGTTTCTTTTCTCTAACAGCTTTTAATTTTCTGTTCTTGTGCTGAACTTCTGGGATCTTGATTATTATATGTCTACGTGTAGATTTATTTTGGTTATGCCTATCTGGAGTTCTATATGCCTCACTTATCTGTATGTCACGTCCTTTTCCCATGCTGGGGAAGTTTTTTGCTATTACTTCTATAAACAGTCTTTTTATGTCATTTGTGTTGACCTCTTTTTCTTTGACACCTATCACTCTTAAATTATTTTCCTCTACATCATTTTGCAGCCATTGAATTGTAATTTCCTGGTTCCTTGTTAGTTTTAAAAGATCTTTCCTTTCACATTTGCTACCTGAAAACCTGTCTTCAAGGTCTGAAAGTTTATCTTCAGTTTCTTTCAAGTGTGTCTGCCAGCTTTCAGTGGAGTTTTTAATTTCCTGGATATCTCTTTGTATATCTCTTGGAATGTTTCATGCATAAATCTTATATTGTTCATTCAAGGTTTCCCTCATTTTCCTGTGCTCCTCTATTTTTTTTTTAGCTATGTCTTCTTTTAGAGATGCTCAGCAATTCTTTTATTATGCTTTTCATTTCTTCTTTTACCTGAGATAGTATTTCTGTTCTGATTTCTTTTACAGCCTCATGAAGTTATTTCTTTACTTCAGTTGCCATCACTTCAGAAACTTCAGGTGTGCAACTCCCAATCCCTTCCATGTTTCACATCTCCTGGACTTGCTTTGTATGGGTTGGAGGCCAGAGATTGCCTTTTGCTTCTTCATCTTGACATTTTCCTGGGTTCTTCTGGACAAAGTGGGTAGTTGGGGTCCAGGCACTTTCTGCATTGGCTACAATTTCCCTGAAGCATGACTGCCTGGTTCTCCTGGTCAGTGCTGGTTACAGTGGTGGCCACTGGGTGTGCTAGTATGGGGCTGGCTGCTGCTTTTCCCAGCCTGCACTGGCTACCTGAAGGAAGCTCTCTGATGGCAGCCAGCATAGGTATGAGGGCAGGGTTGGCTGCTGCTTCTCCCTCTCAAGCTGGATACCAGAGGGAAGCATCCCCAGTGGCAGCTGGTGTGTACATGGGGGCCGGACTGGCTGCTGCTTCCCAGACCCGACCTAGTTACCATTAGGAAGGACCCCTGATGGCAGCTGGTGTGCTCCACAAATACACTTTTAACAGGGTATTTTTTGCTGATAACAACTGAGTTTTGGTACATAAAGTCTGCACTTCTACTTTCCTCTTTTTATGTCTTTGCTGTCAAATTTTACCTTTTATACAATAAATCCTTTAACAAATTATTATAGCTATAGTTATTTTTAATAGTTTTATCTTTTAATCTTCGTATCACAGATAAAATTTATTTTCCCATCACTTTTTACTGGTGAGTAGAATTTTTGTTTTCATCCTACTACTTAGTGATCTTTTTCTTTAGCTTGAAGGACTGTCCTCAGCATTTCTTAAAAGGAAAGTTTAATGTTGATAAAAATCCCTCAACTTTTGTTTGTTGAAGAAAGAATGATTTTTCTATGCTTTCCTTCATTTTTTGAAGAACGCAAATACTAGGTATAATATTCTTTCTAAATTCATATCTGATCCATGGATAAGGAGGAAAGAACCTGATCAACTAATCTGCATACAGATTTAATGAATTACACTTTCCAGAAGCATCTGTAGGTATGACAGAATGCCAGTTAACAAAAAAGAAGAAAATTCTCTAATATTTTGAGGGACTATTGTAGGGGAAAAATGGAGCAACCCAAATGATAGCAAAAGAGATAATCAGAAAAATCAGAAACATATTGGGGGAAAGCAGTTTTTACTTCAACATTATAAAGAATATTAAAAATGATGTTATGGCTCAACTTAAGAGGGAGAAATAAACTCTCAGTCAATAAAGAATTAAAGTCTAGAGGGCTACTTGACAAGAATGCTGTAAGCAGATGTCTTAATGAGACTGTTCTGGCATTCTCCTCTCCCTACCCCCAGCAATGAACATTACTTGGCCTCTGTGGTTTTCTCTGCTCCCAAGCTTTGATCAATTCCCATTTGGTAGAGATTTGGTAACATGGATAAAATAGAGATGTGGTATTTCTACTAGATAGATAAAAGGATTAGGTTTCTCTCAACCCTAATGAGTTCAGATAGATTATGACCATGAGATGGTTAATCTTTGCCCCAACCTTATCAGAGACCACAGTGAGCCAAATGATAAAGAGTTATCTTTGGTGACAGCAGCAGTGTTTGCTTATAGGCTCTTTATGCTCAGGGAGAATCATGATGGTTCATAAAGATAGAAGTCATAGTGACACAGGAGTTTCAGGAACATTCACATACTTCCAGTATTTTCTATGTATTTTCCTAAACCTAAAGGCTCTCAAAATCTAAGGAAAAGTTTTAGAAGGAAGAATAGGAACTATGACTTTCTTTAGCTCTCCTTTGAATAGTCCTATTCCTCACTAACCTAGTTGCACCAGCCTCAGGTCAGAAGCTAAATTCAGGGTTTAGCCTGAAAGATTTGTAAGCATCAAAACTGAGAGATAGGACTATTAGTCATGGGAATTTTAGGAGGCATCTTCTACAAAAAAGTAGGTTTTTTCCAAAAGATATACTTAAGAATAAAAATGGTTAGAAATTATATTAACAACCAATGTAATCCAACAGACTCTCAAGGGACATAAATATGACAGACAGGAAGAACTTTTGAGATAAACTGGATCAAGTTCTTTGTAAACACATAAAAGAAATTGAGATAGGAAAAGCATGGCAACAGTAAGTCAAAACCTATGTATTCTGGCTTCTAACTCAGTGTTATTTTCCTGTTCAATAAAGGACTAACACATTGAAAACAAAACACTAAAATAGCATATATCAGTGGACCACAAAAGCCCCAAAGTCAGATAATAGTAATAGATAAGTCTTCTCTGAAACTTCTCATACAGGTTTTTATCCAGTTTATTTGTAAATATCTTTTAGTAATAAAGTATTGATACCTCCTTATTTCAGCTTTAAACAGCACTTCAGAAAGATCTTCGTAATGCCATACTTTGCAGAAAAGTGTTAACAAAACAGGCATGAGATGTCTAACACAATAGGCATGAGACATCTATCTTAAAAAGGCATGCCTGCAAGGTTGGCACTGGCTGGCATTTGGGCATTTGGGCATGAAGGCATTTCATGAAGGTCAAGGGTCATCCTCTCAACTTGTGAAGGGTGGTTGACTGTGCCTAAAACATTTATATGAACAATGTGGTGTATGCTGAACTGGTGCTCGTCTTCTGGGGGTCTGCAATTTGGTATGCACTAGGCAGAAAGTACTCACATGACCAGCTTACAGGAAGACACTGAGTCACTGAGATTCTCCTTGAGTTTCCCTGGAAGACAACATCTCTAATCTGTCATAATTTGCAACTGGAGAAACTAAGTACATTTTCTATGACTCCACCAGAACAGGACTCATGGAAACTTGTCTCCTCTAGACTCTGCCCTATCTACCTTTTAACTTTGTTGATATGCTTTGTATCTTTTCATGGCAATAAATTTAGATGTGTATATGCCTATATGCTAGGTCCTGGATGTCTTCTTTCTGAGTCATCAAATCTGGGAGTAGCTTTGAGTTGTGATGATAAGCCAATTCTATCTTCCTTAATCTCTGCCCATCAGTCCTTTAGTCCTACATCTTAGAAAAAATACTACTAAAGCTCATAAAAGAAAATAAATATGAGAGCTGAGCCTTGAAGAATGACAAATACAAAAGTAGGAAAAGAGATCACGAATCGGTTCATGAAGATATTCAAGTATTTGGCTGCAACAAAGAAAAAGGCTTAAGACTGATGGTGGGGAGGAAACATATGTGGTTAGAAGAGGATGGATTACATGGATACACTAAAAAATACTTCTGGCATTCTGATTCTCTAATTTTCAAGACTGGTTGGAAATCATTAGTTCAATTACAGAACCTTCTTCACCCTAGAGATGTACAGAACATATTCTTTGAGTCTGTTACAAAACACTGATTGCTACCTGAATTGCTTTCTCAAGTACTATCAGAACAATTGCTGTTTGTGTTGGTGACAACCACCAAAAAAAGTAATTAAAAGAAGAATCTGAAAGCTCAAATATCTAAAATGAGCAACTTAATAATGTGTGCTAAAATAAGGAATACCAAAAAGGTAAACCCTTTCAACTACCTACTTCTTGCAGAAATGCAAAGTAATCTGGAACAGAAGTTCATTCCTTCAGAATCTAAGAGAAGGCAATATTACTTATTTCCATCTTCCTTTTAGTAGCTCTTTCCATGATTTGATCTTATAGACACACTTGTAGCACTGTATTAGAAAAGATAATTTGTATGTGAATATATAAAAAGCAGGTTTAACTTATTTATACAATGATTAATTTTCAAGCATTTATATGCCAAGCACTCTACCAAGCTAATAGTGCAACTTAACCTTTGCCTAAGCTTTGTTGTTCCTTATCTAAAAGAAAAAAAACCTCTAAAATCTAAACTCTAGAAGTAAAATTTTCTTATCAGCAAAATACATTTATAGATGGTAACATTTTCTTTCTTCATACTACTTAATGATTGTCTTTATAAAAAAACTACCAGCTCTAAAATTTTTTAGAATTTTTATTTTTATTAATATATTTTTGAAGTGCATAATGATTACATTCATCATGGGGAGTCAGTACATATATATATCACATTTTAATTCCTCCTCCATCCCTTTCTTCTCCTCTTTCTCCCCATTTCTTGGTCCCCTTCTTATTTGTAAAAGATCTCTCTCCATGTTTTATGTTATATATCTTATATTTTACTCTTTAATTATTAAATTTAATAATTTAATTTATGCTTTGGGTTTCTCATATAAGAGAAATCACGCAATATTTAAGCTTGTGTGTCTGACTTGCTTCACTTAACATTATGGTCTCAAAGCACACCCATTTTCCTATAAATGACTTAAATTTACCCTTCTTTGTGGTTGAGTAGTATTCCATTGTGCATAAATACTGCATTTTCTTTACCCATTCATCTGTTGATGGACATATAAACTGTTTCCAAGATTTAACTATTATGAGTTGTGCTGCTATAAACATGGGTACACATGTATCACTGTAAAATGATGTTTTTAACTCTTTTGGAAGTTACCTAGAAGGGGAATAGCTGGGTCAAATGGAATTTCTAGTTTTAGTTTTTTGAGGACTGTCCATACTGATTTCATTGTACTAGTTTAACAATCCAACCAACAATGTAGAAGGATTCCCTTTTCCTTACAACTTCATCAGCATTTGTTATTATTTAATTTTTTTATTATAGTCATTCTTTCTAGAGAAATATAGAATCTCAGTGTTATTTTAATTTACATTTCTCTAATGGCCCAAGATGCTGAACGTTTTTCACGAATTTATTGGCCATTTGTACTACTTCTGAGAAGTGCCAAAACATTTCAGTTGCCCGTCTTTGTTGGGTCTTTTATTTGGGGGAGGCCCCCTACGTTTTTTTGAGTTCTTAAATTCTTTTTGTACTTTAAATTTATAGTCACAGTAAGAACAATGAAGTGAGAAACAACAGGTTCTAAGACATCACTTCATTCAAGCTGTATGTTGCAAAAGATGTTATGGCAGGGTGTCTAGATATTTTAACATGAAACAGACAATGATTACCAACATCTCAGACATAAGAAGAGCTTAGGTTTTGCCAGATTTTTTAATTCTAGCTGTCATCTTTCCCTGTGGCCTTTGTTTTCAGCTCATTGAGTTTTTTCGCTCCTGCTTTAGCTTCTTGAAAGCCTGCTTCTTGGGCTGTTTCAAGGGCTTCCTTCTTGTCACCTTTGTGGCTGGGCATGGTACCTGTTGTCCCTTTCTGAGTCTCCTCTTTATACTTCAAAGCCCCCCAACCCCCACCAATGCTGGGAATGGAACCCAGGGCCTCACACCTGCTAAGTAATTTCCTTACCACTCAACTATATTTCTAACACTCATTTTTAAAATTCTTAAAGGTGAACTTTTTTCTTCCACCACAGCTGGAAGAGTACATAGCTTAAAATTTATTTGCAAGGCTTGATGGAAATCTATGGCCAAGTTTACAATTATCATTATATGAATTTTCCTGGGAATAAATCCATATTAATTGTGTCACTAGCATCAGTGTTGGTGCTTAAAGTAAACTAGCCCTGGAGACTAGATTAGAGAGGAGACAATGATGAGATTGTCCATGTCTGAAAACCTGCAGTGAATAGTAAAATTAATCAGGAAAAGTTCAGAGAAGAAGCTATAACTTCATTTTCAACACTCTTCCCTCTATCAGTTCTTTGCCACTGGCAAGCAGCTGGTCCAGACTTTCCTCAAAACCCCTTTGTCCTCTGCCTTATCCAATATCATGCAATTTTCCTAGAGAAAGTTGACTTTGGTCAATCTCATTACTAAACCATCTGTCACTACAAAGGCATTTGACATGTCATCTTCACATCCCTGGGCTATAAAGCAACATTAGTTTCCAGAAACAGCATAAGGAAGGTTCAAGACCTTGGTAATGATGCAGACCTGGGTTCAAACACAGCTCTACCACCAGCAAACAATATGATATTAGACAAGTTATTTAACCTTCCTTATCTTTGGAGAGTAGTAACATGTAATGAGGATGTTGTGAGGATGTGAGGATCAACTAAAACAAATGAAACATTTTGCAGTGTGTGGCATCTAATAATTACTGATAAAAAGACGACTCAGTAGTAGTATACTCTTGAGTTTATTTTTGTTCATTCTCAATTCCCATGGTAGTCCTGTATCTCTAATCAAAAAGTGGTACAGATGATCTAACAAAACATTATTCCACAAAGAACAATCTGGGAAATATATTGTACATACCCAAACACTAGATTTTGCTTACCATTTTCAAAGCTTATGCTGACAAGGAAACTATTTGAAGTTAGTCCTGAGAAAATTCAAGAAATAGGACAACACAACTGCATTTAGTCTACCCATCTCGCACTGGCACTGTTTATTAGCCTTCTTACTAACCTGCTTTTCTCCTACTCTAAAGACAGCATGGCATAACAAGAAAACTTTAAAGTGAATAAGATGTGTATTCTAGCTGTGGCTCTAAACTTACTAGTTATGTGACCTGAGCTTATGTAGGGACTCTGTTTGACATGAAGAGATCCATCTTGAGTTGTAACCATGGTGAGCACCTCTAAATAACCCTGCTCAGTTTTCCATACATAGCTCCCTGGCATTTGACAAAATGAGAGTAATATAAGAAGCTTTATGGCTGGATCCTAGTGCTGTCAGTGCCAGAAATGTGCCTGATGTCTTTTATATTAGTTTAAGATAACTAGCTATGTTCTAGCTTAGAATCAGTTTTCTCTCAAACATTATAAGCACCCCTTCTTCTAACCTAAACTGTGGGCATCTACTGGTCTTGCTGCCACCCAGGACGATGCTTCTGACAGTAATTCTCAGAAATTAATTGACATACCCTGAAACCCTAGACTCATATGTCTCTTTCTTCAGTCTCATGGTACCATTTGGACAAGATTGTTTCAGAACAGTTTGCTACTCTACCCTTCTGTACCTTAATATACTCATAGATAAAAGAGGGCTAATAAATTTACTTACCTATAGAATTGCTGTGTAAATTAAATATATTAATATACATTCCATAATATATACAGCAGTGCCTGGCAAATTCTAAGTACTTAAAGAATGCAGACTGTTCAGGCTACCAACTTTGTGCTCTTAAGGACAGTGACTCACTCATTGTTTTAAAAATCTCATTTATGTCCTACTGTTATGAACAGGCAATATTTCTAAATTATTTATGCATAAATAATTTGTAAAAGCATTTATATACTCCTAATGAGATTTTAGAAATGAAAAACACCTTTCTAAATCACTAGCCAAACACAGAAGAAAATATTATTAATGATTTGTAGTACATAAATCATTTATTATTATGAAAAGGAAGAAAAATACAGTATCTTTTCAAATAGTAGCCTAGAAGATTTAAGTTTTTAATTTTAGGAAAACTGCAAGGTGAATGTGGTAGCATAACCTGTAATCCTGGCACTTAAGAGGCTGAAGAAGGAAGATTGAGAATTTGTGACCAAAATGAACTACATAGCAAATTCACACCCACATAGTGAGACCATGTGTTAAAAAAAAAAAAAGAAAAAATAAAGAAAAGTGCAAAGCAACATAGAACTACTTGGAAACATATATGACTCTAATTCATAGCTTCCAAATACACAAAGCAGAGGTTCAAAGATTTGCAAAGAGAAAATAACAAATATACAAGTGCAGTGCTAGATTTTAACAAACTTCTCTAGATAGCTGATAGGTTAAGAAGTAGAACATTAGTAAGTACTTAAACATTTATATAATTTTCAAACTTGATTCAACAAATGTTTAAGATATCAACAACTTTTTAAAGAGAAAAAACACAGAAAAATTAAAAAGCAATCAAATAAAAAGCAACAAAAGCCAATCAACAACAACAACCAAAACAAGAGTGATACAGGATTTCAAAACAAGATGACAGTAATTTAACAATGGTTGTTATATTGCATATTATTATCTTCAAAACAGATACTCAGGTTATCAGACACAGGCATGCAAAACTGATCAAGCAATATGATTTCCCTTTGAACAGATTCTTTCCCTTTCACTGTATCTATTGTAACCTTTAGATCTTATTTACTTTCAGTTTCTTACCAATGAGACAATATGGTGCTTACACTTGTAAGTCTGATTTATTTCACTTATGAGTATGGTCTGTAGTTGTATTCATTTACCTATAAAAGCCTCTAGTTTATCATTCTTTATATCTGAGTAGTACTCTAATGTATAAAAATACCATATCTTTTATCCATTTCCCAGTTGATAGGCATTTAGGTAGTTTCCAAGATCTGGCTATTACAAATTGTACAGCTATAAACATGAGTACACATATATCACTGTGGTATGATGTTTTCCACACTTCTGGAAAAATACCCAAAAGGGAAATAGCTAGATTGAATGGAACCTCTAATCCTAATTTTTTGAGGAATCTCCACACTAATTTCCATAGTGGTTTGACCACTCTACACTCCCACCAAAAATGTAGCAGGGTTCCTTTTTTCTACAGCCACTCCAGCATTTGTTATATGTTGATTTCTTGATGTTAGCCATTCTTTCTGGAGTGAGATGATATCTCAGTGTTGCTTTAATTTGCATTTCTCAAATGACTAGTTATGTTGAACATTTTTTCATATATTTGTCACTTGAATTTCTTCATCTGAAAATCGTATATTCATCTCAGATGCCCATTTTTGGATTATGTCTTTGAATTTGGGATCCTGATGTTTTTTAATTCTTTACATGTTCTAGATAGAAGTCCTTTGTCAACGTGACAAAAATGTTTTCCCAATCTGTGAGTTTTCTTTTTACTCCCTTGAGTGATTTCTTTGGATGTGCAAAAACTTTTTAATAATATATTCCATTTTTTGATTCTTTTAAGTATATCCCATGCAGTTTGGTTTTTGTTCATGAACTCTCTACCTCTATGTCTTCTACCTATTTTTTCTTTCAGTAAATTTAGTGTTTCTGTCTTAATGTTTAGATCTTTGATCCATTTTGACTTTAGTTTAGCACATGGAAAAATGCATGAGTCTAGGTTAAGTCTTTAGCATGTGAAAAAGTCAATTTTTCCAGCACCATTTACTAAAGAGGCTAGCTTTCTTCCAGTGAACATGTTTGGGCCCTTTGCCAAAAAGTTAAGGTGGCTGAGTGTGTTTGTAGTTGTGTCTGTATCTTCTGTTCTATTTCATTGATCTTCAGGTCTGTTTATTTTCCAGTACCATGCTGATTTTATTATAGGCGCTCTATCTCTTTTGATCATTCTTGGTTGGAAGTTTCCATTGTTTGCAAACATAATAGGTGCCTCTGCTTTTTTCTGGGTTCCTGTCACATGGAGTATTGTTTTCCATCCTTTGACTTTCAGTCTATGAATCTCCTTTTGAGTTAAATGTGTTTCTTGTATATAGTATATTGTTGCATTTTGTTTCTTAATCCACTCTGCCAGTCTGTTTCTTTAGATTGGTGAACTGAGGCCATTTACATTGATGGCTATAACTGATACATACGGACTTATTTTTGTAATAGTATCTTCCTGTTGTGGGTTGTCTACTTTTTCTCTCTGTTTAAGTGCTTGCACTGGCTGGTGGTTCCTTTCTGCTGTCGTTCTTGGAATTATGGTAATCTTTATCTTTTTCTAGAGTATCTTTCAGTACTCTTTGTAGTGTTGGTTTGGTAGTCATGCATTTCTTAAGTTGTTCTTTGTCATGGAAGTATTTGATTTCTCCATTGATTTTGGAAGATATTTTTACAGGGTACATCGATTTGGATTGGAAGCTGTTTTCTTTCAGGACTTGAAATACTTGACTCCAAGCTCTTCATGACTTGTGCTATGAAATCTGTCATGATTCTGATGGGCTTTCCTTCATAAGTGATCTGTTTCTTTTCTCTGACAGCTTTCAGGATTCTGTTTTTGTTCTGAATTTCTGGTATCTTAATCATAATATGTCTAGGTGTAGGTTTGTTTTGGTTATGGCTAATTGGAACCTATATGTCTCACTTATTTGTATGTCAGATTCTTTTTCCATGCTTGGAAAATTTTCTGCTAAATATTTATTTATTATTTCTGTAAATAGTCTTTTTATGACATTGGTGTTGACTCCTGTTTTTTTCACTGACATCTATCAGTCTTACATTGTTTCTCTTTGCATCATCTTGTGGCTATTGAATTTTTTCTTGGTTCCTTGTTATTTTTAGATCTTTCCTTTCACCATCATTAGTTTCCATCCTGTCTTCAAAGTCTGAGAGTCTATCTTCAGCTTCATTCAAGCAGCTCTGCCAGCTTTCAATGGAATTTTTAATTTCCAGAATATCTCTTTGAATCAGTTTCATGCATTCTAATTCTTTTCAACGTTGTTCCTTCAAGGTTTCCATCATTTTATGTCCCTCTATTTTTTTATCTATGTCTTCCTTAGATACATTCAACATTTCTTTCCTAATATTTGTCATTTCTTTTTTATTTTTTTGTGGTACCAGGGATCAAACTCATGGCCTCACGCTGGTGCTTGTACCGCTGAACTAAACCCTTGGCCCTTGTCATTTCTTTTTTTACCTGAGAGATTATTTCTGATCTGATTTCCTCTATAGCCTCATGGAATTGTTTCTTTACTTCAATTGGTATCGTTTCAGAAATTTCAGTTGTGTGATTTCCAGTGTCTTCAATGTCAGTGTCTTTTGCACTTGGTGGGCTGGAAGTCTGTGGCTGCATTTTTCTCTTTTGTTTTGTCATTTTCCTAGATTCCTCCAGACAAGCTGATTAAGTCAAAGGCACTTACTGTGCTGATTGACTGTCCAGTGATGTTAAGGGGTGAGCTAGGTACCTGAGTTCCTCTGAATCAAGGCTCCTGAATCTAGAGGTGATGGAAAAATAGTGTGTCAGGATTGTGCCCTCCCTCAGCTAACTGGGGATTCCCCCCAAGGATGGTCTCTGGGAAGAGTTTTTCTGGACTGTGCTTCTCCCTGGGGTGCTCCATGGATGACATCTGGGTACTGTGTTGCACCAAGTGGAGCTCAGTTTCTCTCAGACCTATGAGGTTGGCCAGGGCACTCCCCGATGGCACCAGGGCATTGCACTGGGTTGGGAAGAGGTCTGATCCTCCAGTACCCACACTGCCAGCTGAGGTGCACCTCCAACGGGTGGCGTCAGGGCCTTGCACTGTGCTGAGCAGAGCTTGGAACCTCCAGAACCCCACAGCTGGCCAGGGCACATCCCATTTGATATCAACAATTGTTTTTGAAGGTAGTAAAATACAACAGAATAAGACAGAACAAAGCCAATTGAGATAATGCAGTGAAATTGGTACAGAACTTCAGAGCAGGATACCAGGATAATAGTAATAGGTACCATAGTGTATCTTACTATCTTCTCAATAGTTGTCCATTCAATCAAGTATAGCAAAATCAAACCAAGAACAGAACATTATAAAATCAATCATAAGAGAATATTGAATAGAGCAAAACAAACAGAACAAAGCAAAACAGTGAAAACAATATTTGCCTTCAAAGAGAAGATAGAAGGAAATCCTCCATATTTGCCATATTGCATACTGTCATCCTCCCAAGAGGATATCAACAATTTAAAAACACATATTCTTCTTAAGCTTACATGGAACAGTTATATCTATCTAAGGCTAAAAAGCAAGCCTCAAAAAATTTCCATAGTTCAACCTTTGTCTTCAATGCTCTAAAAATAAACCAATAACAAAAATTGCTTGATATCTGTCTTTTAAAGGTGACAGAATGGATACAAATACTCTGTTACCTCCAGAAATTCAACTACTATCACAAATGTAAAGTATTGCTTGTCTTGGTGGTTTTCTTTTTAAGGTATAAACCTAAAAAGAAAAAAAAAGATACACACAAAATTGTAGATACTAGAAAATAGAAGAAATTGTGACTAATGACAAATTTGAGAAAGCTAAATCCTAAGTGAGGCATGGGAAAAGCAGAGATATAGTTTGGATTACACAATGGAGTCCTTATGGCTACATATAAGGAGCGAATCTAAGCATTAAGAATCATGTAGGCCTCTATGTCATCTCTACTACTATACTTAGTTGGGTAAGTCATTCCCCTCAACCCCTTAATCTAGGCAAGAAACAAGAGTTTGTTATCTGAGAAGGTAAAAAATAGGCTTGGGGGAGGAGTATGCATACTTGAAGATAGGGATACTTAACTGAAAATACATCCTATTTGTTGAGAAACCCTAGCCTAATATCCTATTAAAATTCCATGAGCCATGAATATGTCTTCTTAGGAATGAGAATAAGAGAACCTTCTGAACTGTTCAAGAAAAAAAAATAAGATACTGACAGACTGATAAACTCTACTAGATCACCTGACACTGAATTCTATAGTAGATAAGTTCTATCCAAACACACACAGATCCCAATTACTCTTCAATGCCCTGCCTCTACACCTGAGCAGAGTCCAAGATAATATTCACTTTTAGTAGACATCACAAAATGAAACACAGAGCTTAAACCCATAAATAGGAAGAGAAGCAACCTAGAAAATGGGCTTGTCAAGCACCTGCCTGGCAAGTGCCAAGTCGTGACTTTGATCCCCAGCTCTGGGGAAAAAAAAGAAAAGAAAATAGATAGGGAAATGAAACTTTTGAAGGTCATTGTTAGTATCCTCAGAAAGATAAGGACCTGTATAGAAAAATGGGATGAATAAGGGAATCATCAGGTAGGGAGAAAAGTCCTTGGAAGCCAAAAATATAAGTAAGAGAAGCTTAGAAATAAACTCACATTTATGGTCAACTTATTTTTGACAAGTGTGCCAAGACAAATAAATGGAGAAAAAAATGAGTATTTCAAAAAATAGTTCTGAAATGACAACATATGATATACAAAATAATGTATTTCTTGGCAGGTGCCCCATGAAGAGAACCAGCCTGTGTCTCCCGAGATCCATGTTGGAACTTAGTGCGCTGGGAAAGAAAGCAACCCGCTTGCCTCTCTGGTAAGCAGCTGTGAGCCTACTGGCACGTGGGCTGAGAATCAAACATATATCCCCCCCACATTAGCAAATGGGAGCCAGAGGTCTGAGCATCTCTTGGGAGGTTGACCATATGCAATATAGCAAATATGGGGGATTTCCTTCTACCATCTCTTATTATCACTGTTTTGCTTTGTTCTGATGAATTATATTGCTCTATTCAATATTGTTTTGATAAGTTCTATAATATTCTGTATTTGGTGTGATTTTGCTAAACCTGATTGAAAGGATAACTATTGTGAAGATAACAAGATATACTATAGTACCTTTTACTGTTATTCTGGTAACCTGCTGTGACGTTCTGTACCAATTTCACTGCATTGTCTCAATTGGCTTTTTTCTGTCTTGTTGTTATTGTTGTTATTTTAATATCCTCAAAATAAAAAAAAAATAATAATGTATTCAACCATAACCTCATATTAAGTTCACAAATTGACTCAACATGGATCAAAGATCTAAACATAAAAGGTAAATCTATAAATCTATAAAATTCTTAAATCCTGCGACCTTGAATTAAACAATACATCTGACCTCAAAACTAAAATTAAAAAAATAAATTGAACTTCATCAAAATTGAATTTTTTTGTGCTTCAAAAGATATTACCAGTCTAGGAGAGTAGCTTACTGGTAGAGTACTTGCATAACATATGTAAGGACCTGGGTTAAAAAAAGGGGGGGGGGGGCTGGAAGTTTAGCTCAGGGCTTAAATACTTGCCTACCATGTGCAAGGCCTTGGCCTAGATATCTAGCCCTGCAAACAAAACAAAACACTACCAATAAAATGGAAATTCAACCCACAGATGGCAAAAAAATCTTTTGTAAATCATGTATCTGATAAGAGTTTTGCATTAAGAATATATATGATAAATAAATAAATAATAATAGAAGACTAACAATGAAGTCAAAATGGTCAAATGATTTGAATAGATGCTTCTTTAAAGAATACTCACACAGCTGGGAACATAGCTCAGCAGCACTGTGCCTGCCCAACAAGCATGTGATCCTGAGTTTGATTCCTGGTACCAAAAAAAGAATATGTACACACATAACTCTCTCTCATACATGAGACACACCAATAGTACAATAATACACACCAATCATTTAACCAGCAAGGGAATACAAATAAAAGCTACAGTATAAATTCACATCCATCAGAATTAATGTAACAAAAGATAGCAAATAACAAATATTGGTAAAGATGTGGAGAAATTAGAACTCTAACAAGACTGGGAAAAAATCTGACAGTTCAAGAGGTTAAACACAGAATTACCATACAAGTTAACAATTCCACTCTTGGACATATCCAAGAGAATTTAAAACACATGTTCACATAATCGTATGCCAACGTTCACAGTACCATTATTCACAACAGCCAAAAAGGTCAAGCCTAAAAGTCCATCAGCTAATAAATGGATAAATAAAATATGGTGCACTCATATAATAGAAAATCACTAAGCAAGTAAATGTAATGAATTACTAGAACATGCTATAACATACGTGAGCCTTGAAAATACACTAAGTAGAAGAAGCCAATCACAGGAGACCACATATTGTATAATTCATTAATGTAAAATGTTCAGACCGCACTCTGTAAGGAGAGAGCACAGTAGCGACTGCTTAGGACTGTGAAGGTGGGGGAAACGGTATGAGTGTTAAAGACTTTATTTTGAGGTGATGAAAATGTTCTAAAATTAATTGGTGTAAATATACTAAAAACTATTGGATTATACACTAAATAGGAAAAGTTCTTATAGAGAAAAAATTATACCACAGAAGAAAAATTGAATAGAAAGATTGGGGGAAACAGTTGAGAAAATTTTCTTAAAAATATTTTTTAAACCCAGAGATGGAAAATAGGAAAAAAATACAACTAATTCACATGGCTCAACCTTCAAATAATACTTTCCTTTGGATAAAAGTGAAAAATATGGACTAGAAATCAACAATGAAAGATTAAAGAAAGTGTCCCAGAATCAGAGGGCTGTTTTCCAGATTGAAAGGAGTCCAGGATGCCAAGCACAACAGATGAAAATAGGTTCTAACCAAGATTCATCATTATAAATTTCACAAGAGCAAGCCAAAGAGAAACTTCTAGATGCTTTCAGGAAAAAGAGTAGGGAAAGATTACATTCAAAAGGTCATGTATCCAAATGGCTTCAAACTTCCCAGAAGCAATACTGAAAGTCAGAATATAACTAAGCAATGTCTTCAACATTCTTAGGGAAAAATGACTTAAATCTAAAATTCTAAAGCCAGCAAACCAGTTCAAGCGCATTATAAAGATATTTTCAGACAAAATCCAGAACTTTAAATGTACCTACAATGAGAGATATCAGGTGGTAGGTATATACCTGATGCACTTATTACCTATGAATTCAAATTTTAATCTAAAAAAATTAAAGAATGCTCAAGAGGTACAAATATGACAGAGAGATAAGAGCATGAAAATTTTTCCTCTCTCTCTCTCTCTCTCTCTCTCTCTCTCTCTCTCTCTCTCTCTTTCTCTCCCCCTGTGTGTGTGTGTGTGTGTGTGTGTGTGTGTGGTTGATTAAGATAGGGGAGTCTGGACCTTGTGATATGTGGATAGAATGATGCAGTAGAAAAGGAAAAACAGATGCTATTTGGAATATTCCTTCCATCAGCTCTGTGACTCTTATAGCAGCATAAATAATAAGCCAAGTAGACAACCACTGAATCTCTGACAATTCTTTGAATACCATTAGCAAACACTTAAGTTGTATATATGTGCCTTCATATCAATTTCGCTGTTCTAAGCCTGCAAAGACCTTACCAAGTGAACTTATCTATAAGGTTAATGCTTGAAGAGCTAAGAGGCAATCACTGTGAAGTACTGGCTGGGAGAAAATTTTATATTGATTCTCTCACTGCCATAGGCAAGGTATGAGCATGGCTGTGGTGCTTGATACTCATATTGTACACCAGGAGCTCCAAGCACAACTTAGCAACTTCAATCTAACACTCCAGCCATCCTTGCTGTCAAACATTAGTTGTAGAAAGGACTGCAGCAATCAATAATGTTGGAATTGGATTTTAAAACAGAAAACCAAAAAACAAATCTCTGATGCAGAATCAGAAGTAGAATTCAGAACTCCAAAAGCAATGCTCTGAGATTCCACCTACCTTGCCTGGATGACAATTATAAACCACTTTTACACATGCCCATGAATACCTGACATGCTATAATACTATATCCATGTATACAAAGAGGTTACACCAACTTAGTTGATCAAAGGATCAAATAAAACACTAATGATTTTGACACAAGCAGAGTCACTCTTGCCAAGACCCTATAAGAAGCCCCAGGAAATGTGCAAATGGCTCACAGTGCCTGCAACATAGTAAGGTCTGTATCTATTGGTGCTATATGAAATAAATGTATCTTCTCGCTTTTTAGTAAAAATAGCAATCTGATCTCAACTTAAAAACCTCAATAGCAATGACTCTACACACAGGAACAAGAGACTTTAAACATTCAATTAAAAAAAATTAAAGTCAGATATGGTGGCACACACCTGTGATCCTGACACTTTGGGAGGCTGAGGCAGGATTGCAAGTTTGAGTCCAACGTGGGCAGCAATGTATCAAGCGTCCACCTCAAAATTTAAAACAGGATTAGAGATGTAACTCAGTACAAAGGCCCTCAGCTCAGCTTTTTATAAAAATGATTAAGATCCTAACAGGTATTCAACTCTGTATAAGGTGCTCATCAGGGTATGAGAATATGGGCAATTTCTGCTTTCTGAGGGCTTTCAAAGAGCAGAGTAAGACTGAAAAATATATTTACTTTTTATCAGGAAAAAGCTCTAGAAATTATATAGGACAATTCTTTGTGCAAAGTGGGAACGCTGAGGCTAGAAAAAGCTAGTAGTCCAACAGTAATCAACTCACACTAGAACACAAGTCAGAAGACAGCCTACTTATTCTTATGGCTCCACACAGCTGTGAGTACAGTAATTTTAATGTTTCAATCCTTTTGAAAAAAATGAGAGCACTGTCCAACACATATGCTAGAAAAAAATAAAAATCAAATGGTGTTAAGGAAAATAATAGCAACAGAAACTAATGAAGCCAAGTACATTATAGATGTAACCATAAGATCCTATATACACTTGACAATGATGGACCATAAATTTGTCATGCAAGTTCCATACAATAAAGCAATAAGACAATTAGAATTGTCCCATCATTAAAAGAAAACAAACAGGTTAGTTAGGAGCCTAAATGCTTCTCACAGTAAGAATTGTAAAGAATTTCTCCCAGAGTCCCAGAGTCTCACAAAAAGGAAATATATCACATAATATATAGTTATTCCACATAATTAGTAAATACAATATTTTAATAAATGCCTATTTGAAGAATCAATGTAATGATGCCAAGTATATTTACTGGAGCAGTTCAACAAAAAGACATAATACAGACTTGAGAGAAAGAGAGGTTTCATAAAAAGACTTGGCATGGAAGATGGGAGGAACTTCAGAAAGAAAGAAAAGATCTGCCTCTCAGAGTTGAAACAACTTATACTACTGAATGACATGGACTTCTTTTCTTTCATCTAACTAAAATCTGCATCTGTCTTTTCTTTTCGGGGAAATGTGGAACAGACTTTAATGAAGCTTGTGAAGAGGTTCTCGAACAGAACTGCTCTACATTCTGAATAAAATTGCCACACTATCCTCTGTGATGTTGGGGCTTCAGCACACTTATTTCCATATCCACAAGCTATGTTTTTCTCATATCCAGAGACTATACATACGACTGAGATTAAGGGCAGTGAACTAACTAACCTGACAGAGGAAATTCAAGGTAATCCAACATTCAGGCTGTAGGATGGGTAATGCTAGCTGCTTTTAAACAGATCTATAGTAAAGAATCAAGAGAAAAGAACAAAGCTGAATGACTTAAAAGGTTTGCAGTTTCACCAGAAAGGAAGTACCTGCAAAGCTGGGTCCCAGGAGAAGATGGATGTTGACAATATTACCATTAAAAAGAAGTCAAATATTTTGCATCAGGACAAAGGCATCTCAGGAATTGGCCAGGCCACATCCATTGTAGGCACAAAGGTGTAACAGTATAAACTTTTCTTAAAAAGAGAGCCTCCTGCTTCAGGAGAAGGACCACCTAAGAGATTCATCTCACGGTGTTCAGCCATTTAGACACTCAGAAATCACTGTAACCATGGTCTAAAGAGGCCTGGTTACTACTTAAGCTGGTGGCAGACCTCAGCATCATCTACATGGTGCTGGTTTTACAGGAATGCTGAATATAAAAGTTGTAGAGTCACAGAGGCTTCCATTCACATTTCAGAATAAGGTCTGGGAGTCCAGCCAGTATGTCCCAGGTGGCAGTGAGTAAAGCTGTGAGAATAAAGCCCAAAACTGCAGTGGAGACCCCAAAGCTGGACATGCCAGGAACCATGGAACATCTGCTGAGGAAAATCACAGGCAGTGAGCAGAGCTGGCCAAAATGACAGTTTATGTGGGCTGGTAAGGTGGGGGGGGGGGCTACTGAAGCCCTTTGGAGTTCACATCTCTTCTCAACCTGCCCAAATTACTCTTTTTTCCTCACTTCTCATATGGTACTCTCTGGAAGGAAGTCACTATGCATAGCTCACTCTTACAGAGGAAAGAGTCATGCTGCATTTCCTTGATACAGAGCATCTATGGCAATTATTCTGTATGAGATTTTTTTTCTCTTTTCTCCTCATTTGATTAATCATTTGTTCAGATTAGTATGGAGCCATGAGTATTTATGATATATTTTGGATTAATCAAATACTATTCCTTTGCTCAAATTGTTCTAGCTTTAGACACTGAGAGTCCTTTCAGTTAACTACTGTAGCCCTTTGACTGACATATACAGAGAAACAGAAAGAGAGATAATGTATTATACATAAAGTTCTATATGCAACCATCTGCAGCTATATTGAGCTGATCATGGGATCATAATAGTGTCTCCCACTCTAATCCATTACTATGTGGATTATTCTAGGTTCCTTCTCATGCTTATTTTTAAACTCCCATTCCAACAGTGAGAAATATGGCTCGCACTATTTGCCATTTATTTACTTGATTGATTTCAATATTCATGTATAGAGGTGTCCAAATTTTTTAAAAAAGTATCCAAATTTTTAGTCGACATCTCTGGGAGATTAAAATGGTCAATTAGGGTAGAAGACTTATATACATTTCTTTTGTCTTCCACAGTCAATTAAGTCAGCACATTTTTTGTCAGTCACAGCTGTTTTATGTATTTGGATTTTGTCACATTCTGCATTTCATCCTGGAATCATCTAACCTCCTAAATAATTTAACTTTGAAACCTTGTATTTCACTCTGTGTCACTAAGTCCAAAGATTGTGATGAATGCGTTGTGTAACATATCTATGATTCAGTATCACATAGAATAGTTTCACCACCTCAAGAATTCCCTGTGCTTCACCTTATTAAAATCCTCCTCTCCTCGCTTTCCTTGGCAAATACTAATCTTTTTTTTTACTATTGCAGTTTTGCCTTTTCCAAAATGTCACATAATTAGACTCACATAGAATATAGCTTTTTCAAGTTGGCTTCTTTACCTTAACAATATTCATTTAAGATTCATCCATACCTTTTTGTGGCTTGATAGTTCATTTACTTTTATCACTGAAAAACATTCCATTGATAGATGTTTTGTGGTTTGTTTACCCATTCACCTATTAAAAGGCATTTGGTTGCTTCTCTCTTTTATTGATTATAAATAAAGTTATTATAAACACTTGCATGCAGGTTTTTGTCTGGGCATATGCTTTCAAATCATTTGGGTAAATAACTAGGAGTATGAATACTGAATCATATGGTAACATTATGCTTACCTTTGTACAAAGCTGCCAAACTGTCTTCCAAAGTCTACACATCTTACCGAGTTTTAGAATCCTTTATATATTTGGATACAATTCCTTTGCAAATATTTTCTCCCAATCTGTGGCTTGTCTTTTAATCCTCTTAACAGTGCCGTTCACAGAGCAAAAAAATAATAAATTTTAATAAATTCTAATGTATCATTTTCTTTTATGAATAGTACCAGTAATGCGGTATCAAAAAACTCATTGACAAAACCAAGGTCAACTATATTTCCTCCTGTATTTCTAGAATAAGTTTATAGTTTTGCATCTGAGGTTTCAATTCATGGTCCATTTTAAGTTAATTATTGCCCAAGATGTAGGGGTGGCATCTATGTTCACTATTTTGCAAATGCATGTAGATTTCTTTAAAAGACTGTTGTTTCTCCATTTAATAGTGTTTGCTCCTTTGTCAAAGATCGGTTGACTATATATGTGTAGGTCTACTTCTGGACTTTCTATCTGTTCCACTGGTTTATTTATCTATTCTTTCACCAGCACCACACTGCTTTTGGTTACCATACTTTATAAGAAGCCTTGAAATCAGGTTATGTGAGTCCTTCAACTTTGTTCTTCTTCAACAATAGGAGTATTTTAGATTTTCTCCCTTTCCATATAAACTTTAAAATTAGTTTCTTGATCTCCACCAAAAAATGGCTTGCTATGGTTTAAACTGGCATTCCACTGAATCTATAGAACAAATTGGGAAGAACTGACATCTTAATGTTCAGTAAGGAAATTCACACTATTTAGATCTTTGATTTCTTCATCAGGGTCTTACTTTCTCCCATGTAAATCCAACACATATCTTTTTACAGTCATAGCTAAGCATGTCTTTTTCTTTTATTTTATTGTAAATAGTGGTTTTCAAAATTTCTAACTGTTCGGTGCTAGTATGTAGGAAAATGACTGACTTTAGTGTATTACCCTTGTTTCCTGCCCCCTTGTTCTACTGGTTTATTAATTCCAGTTTTTTCATCCAGTAAAATGTTGAATGTGAGTGGTAAGGAAGGACATCTTTGACATATTCCCAACTTTAGGAGAAAAGCTTGGTTTCTCACCATGCAATATAATATTAGCTGCGAGGTTTTTAAAGATATTTTTCAATGATGAAATCTGTCCCTGTTTCATGTTTGTGGTGCATGTTGTCATATATGCATGTTTCATTTTGTCAAAGGATTTTTCAGCATCAAATTTCTGGCCTTCAAAGATCTCCAAATATTTCTCTTGTTTCTTTACCTTCTGATACTGTAACCATACATGTTATTATCTCAGAAAATGCCTTATAATTCTTCAGTGTTCTCTTGTGGTTTAAAGATGTTTTCTCTTTGCAGTTCTGAGAAGTCTCTATTGACCTATCTTCAAACTTACTGATTCTTTTTTATGTCCAGTCTATTAATAGCTCACTGGAGTAGTCTTTTCTGTTACAGTGTTTTTACTTCTAGCATTTCCTTTTTCATTATTTCCTATAGTTTCGATACTTCACTTATATTATTCATCCATTTTCTCATGTTACCACTCCATTAGGACATTTAACCTAGAAATCAGTAGTTTTAAATTTCCTGCTGGGTATTTTTTAAAATCTATGTCATATCTGAGTCTGATTCTGATGATTTCTTGGGAGACACGTCAGACTGTGCTTTTATCCCTTTTAGCACATTATAATTTTCTGTTAAAAGCCAGAAATGATGTATTGGAAAGAGGAACTGGAATTAATAGGCCTTTGGTCTGAAGTTTTGTGTTAATCTGCTTAGGGGTTTGGCTGTGTTAAATATCTGTTGTTGCTCTGAGTGTCAGAAGCTTCAGGTTTCTCTAGCACCCCTGTTTACATCTCCCAGTGATATGTGAGCTTTTTTGAGAACTCCTCCTTAGGTACAGTCTCTGTTTTTGGCTATAATTTAGTAATCATACTGGAGTCCTGTTGGCATGGTAGTAAAATGTGAGAGAAAGGAACCATTCCATAATCTTACAATTAAACCTCAAAACTTTCATATTCACAAGAATTTCTGTTTCCTTCTGTTTTCCAACTTAAGTGAGACAATAAGACTAGAGGCACTTGAGTCAGAGATATATTCTTACTCAGGTGAGAGAAGGCTCTGATAAATGCTTTTCCTCTGCAGAGTAGGTCTTTGTTAGGGAGAAGGTTCTGGGTATACTGTGGCAACTCTTCCCCTCCTCCTGCCAGAGCCAGGGATCTTTCTTGGCTCTTCTCAGTGAGAATCCAGTGAGTTCCCAAGGTAAAATTTATGAAAGTGCGAAGCTGCTCTGAAGACAGCAGCCCTCTGGGGCTTTTGCACTCTCAAACGTCTCCACACTCAGCCTCCAGTAAGTCAATAAAACTACAACTTAACTAGGAATTTCTACCAATTTATGACTCCAGCAGCTCCATCTCTAAGTAAGCAGACCTCAGCTATGACTTTCTGGATTTGTCTTTCCATATTTCAGGGTATCAGTTTGCTCTGCTGGTTCTCCTGGTTCATCTAAAAAATGATGATCTTCATTTTGTTCAGCTGTTTTCTTGTGTAAGAATGGGAGTAATGGCTTCCAAGCTTTTTATGTGTTGGAACTGACACTGTATTTGCTGCTTCCATTTCCTTCCTAGGTTTAACCAATTCTCTTAAAGAATCACTTTGGCAGTGTATCACTTGGGAAGCATATAATCAGGGAGGTGGATTTAGGTATAACTCAGTGGTAGCATCCAGCTCATGGTCAAATACTAAAGCTTCCTTGTTTGAATTGGTAGGAATATGGGGCTTGAATGTAATTGCTAGGGTATGGTTTTATGATATGAAAAAGTAGTTGCAACCAGCATGGAACTAGGAGAAAGGACTCTTACGAGATGAGGGAGAGAAGTGCTCCTTCAAATGCCATTCCCAGCATGGACAGGAAACTCCAACAGAATCTTTTGAGGTCAGAAAGCATAAGACATTCAATACATTTCTAGCACTTATGTTTGTTCTGAGTTTTTCTTTGCTTAACCCTCTCTCCCTATTCCAGCACCATTTCCATGTTCTCCTTATTCACTCAGTCCACTGTGGCATGCTACTGCCTATTATCAGAAATGCTGGAAATAACAGAGGCAAATTTTCCAGCACTGAAAGGAACAGTTTACTTCAGAGATGGGCTAATCACTTCTCAGGAAAGGAAGTAAATTACTATTATCTTACATCACACAGATGTAGGAAGTGTAATGACTGAAACAACTCATATTCACCCTGGAAAAAGTCTGAGTTCTGATTCCTTTTTTAGTCATATATGCACAACAGCACAACAACATATCTTCATTTAATGTTTCTGACAATGTAGCTAAGAGTTATCTAAAAATCATTATGATCATTAAAGGTGTTATTAATTCATGGAAACATGTATTTATGCTCAACTGTCAAGCTCTCTAGTGAACATGAGAAGTCTACTACTTCAAAAACATTCAATAGTCTACTAAATCAACTTACAAATGGTTCTGATATCTATGATGTTCATATGACAGTACATTTTGTATATATATATTAAAAAGGATATAATTCAAATTCTAAAACTGTACTTTTTTAAAAAAACATGAAAAAAATGTGGAGATTCTGATTCAGAAGGGTTAGGGTATAACCCATAAAATATTTCTAAAGTAAGCCTTGATAGTTTTGCTACAGGTAATCAGAAGATCACACTTTAAAATACTATGCTCTAAAATTACCAAAATAAAAAATATGCTTCAAATAAATCTATATAATTAATTTTAACACCTTTTATTTATTTTTGCATTTTTGATGCATGGTCTCACTATGCAGTTCAGGCTGGCCTTGCGCTCACTTTGTAGCCCAGGCTGGTCTCAAACTCGCAACGATCCTCCTGCCTCAGCCTCCCAAGTGCTGGGATTACAGGTGCACCACCATGTCTGGTTAACACCTTTTAAACCGTGAACCCAACTCAATTTACTTGCTTAAGTATTTTCACTGTATTTTTCATAAAATCTTCCTTGATTATCTCATAGTAATAGTTAAAAGTATGCCAAGGGAATAGAAAAGCAGAAAGTCAAGGATAGTAGAAGTCTGTACCCTGTAAAGTTGTCAGATTGGATAAAGAAATAAGAGAAATAAATTGACATCAAAATTAAAACTACTAAATATAAAACCAACTTTCTAAAACGAAGCTATAAACAAAGAAAAAACAGTATGAATCTTAGTCTACCCACAGGTATATCTAATCTACATTTATACAGTGTTCAGGGATAAAATCATACCATACAAAAGAATAAAAAATGAAATCTCTTCCCATATCCTATATATAACTGTTATTTGAGATTATTCTGGTATTGTTCAACCACTAGCCTATATTTAAAATTCACTTCAAATACCTTTCTCCATGTTCCAATACAAGAACAATTTCCTTAAAAACATGAGATTTAAAGGTGTCAGTAGCCAGGAATGGTGGTTCACACCTGTACTTCC
Organism: Dolichotis patagonum; assembly: GCA_004027295.1. Classification (NCBI taxonomy): domain Eukaryota; kingdom Metazoa; phylum Chordata; class Mammalia; order Rodentia; family Caviidae; genus Dolichotis; species Dolichotis patagonum. Next base: position 29,899 of record PVJX010004433.1, on the reverse strand, counting down.
ACCATATTGGGAGGCTAGGGCAGGACACAAGTTCAAGCCTAGCCTGAGCAACATAGTGACTTGGCGAGACCCTGCTTCAAAAATAAATAAATAAATTTAAGAGTGGGCTGGGAATATAACTCAATGCAAATGCCCTGGGTTCAATCCCCAGTACTACAAAAACAAATAATAAACAAATTTTTTTAAATGTCATTATATTTTCATATATGATGTTTTCTCCTTAGAACTATTGCTTTTTCTGTCAGAATAAGTGAAACAGTCTTTTCTACTGTAGGTCATTTGGTGAAAGAATCTAATAGGTTGTCTCTCAGTGTCAGAAAGAGATTGCCTTTCCAGAGCAATCCCTCTGCTCTGCAGAGCAAGGGTCCTGAGCCCTTGTGGACCCTAAAATCCTTAGATGTTCAAGTCCCTTAAATCAGCCCTCTTTACCCTCATCCACAGACTGAGCCAAACATGGGCAGATCCCTGTGGGTATGAAGGCCAACTGTAATGTTGCCATAAAATTTTAACATGAAGCACGTAACTTTGAAGAAAGGTGGATACTGAAATAGCTACTGTAGATGTTGGGTTTACAGAGCATTCCTGCAGGGAGATCAACATGAATCTCAACCCTACTTCTACTATGCCAACACCCATGAAGGACACTGAAAGTCTACTTTGAAATGAGACCAAGTTTGGGCTTAAATTCCTGCCCTGCTACTCCTTACCATGAATAAAGTATAAACTTTATAAACTTCCAGGAAACTCTGTAAAATTGGGATAATTAGTTTTTATTTTATTCAAGAGAACATCTGTGAAATGCCCTAGTATATAGCCTCATATACAAAATAGGCAGTGTGTAGAAAAAATTAATATATAAGCTTCCTTCTTTCCTCCTCCCTGCCCACTAATCCTCTTGCTTATTAGTTCAGACCACAGAACACTTTTTTCTTTAATCTCTGTACTATAAAGTAAAACAAAGATAAAGCAAGCTACACCAAAAAATGGATTGCTTGGTGAATTTAATGAGTTATTCTAAAGTAAACACCCACGTATCCACTACCAAGGTTAAGAAATAGACCTTTACTGATCACTGCAGCAGCAATTTCACTACCCTATCCCAGCCTTAATCGCCTCCCTTTCCTCAAAGTAACTACTTTCCTGACTCTTACAACAATCACTTCCTTATGTTTGCATTCAAAACTGCCTGTTAAAAACATCTTTGTGTCTTTAAACCCTTTTTAACTCATTGATTTGATCCTTCAGTTACTTCTGGCCCTTAGAATTGACCTGCTGAAGAATAGAGAGCATCTGATCCATATGTAGAGGTACATGCAGACCAGGTTTTGCTGACTGTATTCTTGCAAGGAGATTAACACAACCCTCAGTTCCTTGTTTCCCACAAATCAGTAGCTAGACCTGTGCCACTGAGCAATGTTAGGGGATAAAAGCAATGAGATATATGGAAGATATATACAATAAAAACACAAAATATCACTGACACAAGTTCTTTAAGCATCAAATAAAAAGTATAATACACCATGTTTGGGGACCAGAAGATTCATAATCACAAAAATGCAATTTCTCCCAAAACTGATTCACAGAATCCCAGCAGGTCTTGCTATGTGCATGACTCCTGTGAGTAATCTTGGTTACAACAAGCTCCTAACTTGTTTTACTGCCTCTAATCTCTCCTCCCACCAAACCATCCAAGTACCTACCATTCATTCCTAAGCTAGCTCCTTTATGCTATCCCCAGATCAAAGATCTACAGTGTCTCCAGATCCTTCAATTTTGTTTCTACCTCTTCTCCATAAATTTGTTTCAATTTCTCTAGTCCACTCAAATTTTGTTTCTTCTTGCCCTCTTCCAACAGCCAACTTAATTTTCACCCTTTGGAAGTATAACCAACAATTAAGTCTTAACACTTGGCTAAACGCTACCTTATCTTGACAAATCTTGACTCCTTCAGGCATTGCATGAGTTGTGGAGAACAGCAAATGTCTTTTACTCCACTTAAGTGCTAAGCAGAGTTCTAATCAGGTGGCAGGTATCAAAAGACAGAAATAAATGTAACCACAGTTATTTAATCTCTAAGCTTCTACTTTCTCTTCTGCAAAATGTGGGTAATTAAGATATTAAAATTGAAACTTTAAAAAATTATGGTTGTGTGAGTCCACCACAATGCTTAGCATACAGCTAATATTCAATAGCTTCTTACTGAATCTAACTAAAATACAGACAATCTCTCTCCTATATGATTGGTGTGAAGATTTAATATGTATGTCAACATATTAGCAACAAAACTTTTATAGGTGCATAATTATCATTTTCATGTACAAAAAAAAAAAAACCAGACTGGAAGAGGAAACAAGAAGCCAACTCAGAAGTAGTAGCCACATCAGAAATATACAGTGTGATTTAGTAAGATTTGTAGCCTCTGAAAATCTGAGAAAATTCTGCTTGAAGGGGTAAAATCCTAACACCTTCAGTACCCACCAATAAGGCCTTAAACAGATGCTGCTACAGCATGTGCTCCAAAGGACAGTTTCTGCAACTGACCCACTTAAGAAATATTCTTCTGGTATAGAGACAATCTGTGGTAAAGCCATTTCCAAGTGGGGCTGATGCAGGAACAAGCCTGAGTGTTCAGTTTCAGAGATCTGAGATCTACTTAATGCTTAAGGAGTAGATAAAAGTACTCCATAATAAAAAGTGGGTAGATCATAGGACCTCTAAGACCTTTCAGATCTGACATCTGGTAATCCACCTGTACTAAAAATGTAAAAAGAAAAAAAAACTTATTGGGGGCAGCAGGGATTTGACAAATACACTGTTACCATTCAAAATTAAAGACCATCAGTAGCTCTGGAGGAGAACATATCAGTCCCTATGTCCCTGCAAGTGAGATAGAACAATGTAGAAATTACGCTCTAAGCATAATACTGTTTATGTTTTAATAATTAAGAATATTCTCCACTGAAAGTCACCAAGATACCTTCAAGGAATTAATGCTCTCTCCTTGCCACTCTTATAAATTCATCTTAAAGTTAAGCTCATCCAGAAAGCTTTTTTTTTTGCTAAAAACTTTGTACAGGATTTATTACTTTTTACTACCTGAACTGTCTTTATTTAAAGAACTGTTAAAGAAGCAAGAAATGATAGGTCATCATCATACACTAAGCATTGGCTTTGAGTCAAAAGGTTTGGATTCCTGTCCAGAATTTCTAATGACCTGCTGGATAACACTTTGGCAAAGTACTTATCCTTCTGCCATTCTATTTCTGGGTCTCTATTTTGGGCTTTGTTTTACTTTTGCTTTTTTGTTTCCTCCAGCTTTAAAATGAACAAGTTAGATGGGATAATCTCAAAGGTCTTCCCAAATCTACATTATTTATTAAAATTACTCAAGGGCTGGGGATTTAGCTCAGCGGCATGAGTGCCTGCCTGGCAAGCGCTAGGTTGTGAGTTCAATTCCCAGTACCAAAAAAAAAAAAAAAAAGAAAGAAAGAAAATTACTCAAACCTGGAGCTATCTTTGTTAAGTACTCCATGCAACATGAAATGGGCAACTTAAGAAACTAGTCTGGTAAACCTGAACCCTCTAAGATTCTTGCAGAAAATTATATTAATAGCCCAGGAACTGCTGAAAATTGCTGTGTGTTGCAAGATTCTGGAGTTCATTTGGAGCTCTCCAGGTACGGATTCCCTCACTACCTGGTCTCTGCTCTTCCATTCCTCTGGATGGAATCGTGTACTGAGATACAGCACATGCACACACACAATGGATACATGAATGAACAAAAGAGAAGACTGTCATGGCAGAAAACATCACAGAATTGCAAAACAAAATGATGATCTCCATTCAACATGCACCAGCCATTTTATAGGAATTTAGTATAACATTTCCTATATAACCCCAAGCCATTTATAATACTCTAAAAACTAAACTAGAACCCATGTCTAAACTTTCAATCTCATGTTCTTTCCACAGCTTCTCTCCGCTTTTCTTTTCAGCTTCAGTGCTAATTTTCCCAAAGTTATGCTAAATCAGTAAGTATTAAAATTATTTTACTTATTATTACATCTAGCACAATAGCCTGGCACAAATTAAGTGTTCAATAAATATTTAAGGGATGAGAAAGATGGGTCTATTAATGTTCCTGAACCTTAAGTGCTTCTAATTTTACCGTGTCTCACCTGTATATTCACAAAACTCTAAAAATTTCACATTACACAGTACTTGAAAGACTGGTACACAGCTTCTCAGGGGCTCATGTCTGTCTGACTGTAGTATTCAGAAGCCAGCTCATACAATTACCAAAAGTCAACACTGCTATGTTGACTGATCTCTTCAAACTAAACAGAATGCTCCCATGCTGCTTCCTTAACATCTATGACCAAATGAGAAAAGTATCAGAATGGTTTTCCTGTTCCACAAAGAAATGTAATCTCTTGTTTACACTAACTCTTGGATGATCCTGATGTACTCCAACATCTGACAATCTCTGTTTCTTTTCCTCATTCGCTTCTTTACTCAACTTAGACTCCATCTAGTGTTTCAATACCTAAATTTCCTTTACCTTTCATTCTCTTATCTAATAAAATCCTCAAAATCCTTTGAAGAGCTCAAGTATCTACCTTCTGTGTGTCCAAGCTGCTGAAATTTCATTAAAAAGTAACATAGTACAGCAGACTGTCAACTCATGAAGGCCTTCAACTCACAATAAATCAAATATCTATCCGGTCAAAAGACAGTGATAATTTCAAATCTTATTCATCCCTCTCAAGTAGCAGCCTTTCCATCAACCTTCCTCCTTTTCAGTGGTTGACCTAACCTCCTACTTAACAGAGAAAATAGAAGCCACCAGATGGATGTGTCCTTAACTTCCCACCAGCCAATATACACAATTTTCTGTTTCTCCACCATTGTCTCCTCCATCTCTCTATTAAAATGATAAATCAAGTGCCCTTCTCTTATGTAAGCCCAAAGCCACCTGTGAACTGCATCTCACTCATTTCTTCTTTCTCTTAAAGAAGAGAGAGTATCAAGCACTGCTCTCTTTACATAAATTCATCTTTTCCTTACATTTGTTATGGAACATAATTGGCACCTTTTACACAATAAAAGGCCAGTCATGAAAAAAAAAAGACTAAGGAAGTTTTTTTCTGATCTGATGAGGAGCAGACCTGGAGTACAACATGTTCACCTGAAGCTCAGACCCAAATACCCACTGCCAACAAACACCCTCTTCTTGAATATCGCACAAGAACCTCAAACACAACAAGCCTAAAAACACACACCATCTCCCCCTAAAGTCTGTTCCTTCAGGATCCTCCAGTGTTCCTCATATCAGTACATGGTACCTCTAGCCACTCATCTGTGCAGTCAGAAACCCAGCTGAGATGCCTTGACACCTTCCTGATAGTCTCATCTAGTATGTATTTCTTCCATCAGCTCTCCTATCTCCATCTCCACTTTTATGATCTCTGTCCAGGACACCACCACCTCACCTGGGCTTCTGCAGTGGCCTTTCAGTCATTTCCTAGCATCCAGACTCCCCCTCCAGCATCAAGTCTCAAGTTCAGCTAGGGAAGCCATTTCTACAGCTCTCCTTTAACAAAATTCTTACATACCTCTCATTTTCTAGTAGAATAAAGTGGAAAACTATGAGCAAAGCCTCTAAGCCTCTGCATGATTTAACTTCTCTTTACTAAAGTTTCATTTCACACCACTCTGCCCCCTCTTCTGTTCCAGTCACATAAGAATGCATTTATTCACATTAACTATGCTCTTTCCTTTTCAGAAGCTTCATCTTCTCTCTCCCAGAACATTTTTCTCGTTACTTGCCTAACTAATTTAGTCATCCTTCATCCTTATGATAACTCTCAATAAATCAAATACCTGTCTGGTCAAAAGACAGTGATGATTTCAAATCTTATTCATCCCTCTCAAGTAGCAGTCTTTCCATCAACCTTCCTCCTTCTCTGTGGTTGACCAATTTAAATATAATATTAAATAATTTAAATATAATGTCCTCAATGAAACCTCTTCCAATCCCTCAGATTCAGTCAAGCTGATTTTAATTCCCCCATCCAATCTACTAGTCATTGATTCAACAAAAATTTATTGAACATCTAAACTGTAACAGTTGTGTTAGGTAGAAAGGAAATAACTGTGAATACTGACATTTTTTAGCAGACCAAACATATCCTAGTAGAAAGTATAATCATTAAGTATTTACAATTGTAATGAATACTATAAAAGAGAAGTATAGTGTGCTTTGAGAATGAATCAATGAATGTCTGATAAATGAGGGAACTAATTTAAATCTAGGTCCTGACTCCACATCCCATGCTACAGTACGATATAAATCCAAGTCTCAGTTTTATTTCTAAGATAACTGACTTTAACCATTTTCTTAGCTCCATCAGAACCAAATTCCATATGGTTCTCTCCTGTGCTTCTTGGAGACATTCCTGAGCTCCCTACCATTCAACACGATGATACTCAACTACACAGGGACCACAAATCAGCTCTGTTCTGGGAGATAGTAGTGGGTAAGGATCTAGCACTGTGCAGATGCATGCTCAGAGGACCATAAAAACACAAAAGATGTGAAGATTTGTTCTGTCTGTGGCTATAACATGCGGGAAGTAATTCAAATTTAGGTCCTGACTCTATATCCCATGCTTACAGTAGTATATAAATCCAAGCCTCATTTTTATTTCTAAGGTAACTGATTTATGCATGAAAGTAACCTGTAAAATATAAAATACTACCAAACGATTGTTACATATTAGTGATAGCAATAGTGAGGTGGCCTCTCTAAGCAATAGAATCCCCCAAGAGCAAAAATTTATTCAAATTGAAATGGTACAATCTTGTACATATCTAGTTCATAAGAAACTGAAATCACTTGTGCTCATTCATCTTAACATTTCATTTTTACTTAGTTTATATTTTACAAACTAAACTACTTACAATCAAGGACAAATTAATTTATGTATTTTATACCTTACCTGCTCCCTTTATTGCATCAGAAAAAACTTAAATGTCTTACATTTCTCATTTATTATAACCACATGTCATTCAGTAAGCAGTTACTGAAGAAAGAAAAAATCAAATACTTAAATATACTTAAATGCAAGGAACCTCATTTTTTTGATACAACACACATTCTTCCCCCTAGTGGTGTCACATTGCAATGCCACTCATTAAGAGACAATTTAAATTACCTAGAAAGCCCAGGATGGTTTGGAACCTCTGTAATCTTTAAGATTTGTAATCAGATTTGTAATGATTACAGATATGTAATGATTGTATCAGATTTGTAATGATTATGGCTCTGTCATTATTAGCTACATGACCTTAATCTCTCTAGTCTTCAATTTCTCCTTCATAAAATAAAAATGACAATTGCACCTATCTCATAGGGTAACGGGATTAAATAAAAGTATATATGTAAAAAGATAAACCCAGTATATAGCACACAATCAGTATTAATTTATCTTTTATTATATTTTTTCTCTTTTTAAACTTGTTTTGTTTTGTTTTTGCCTTTTTAAACAGGGTCTCACTATGTAATTTAGGCTGCTCTTGAACTCACTATGTAGCTCAGGCTGGCCTTGAACTCCTGGCGAGCCTCCTACCTCGGCCTCCCAAATGCTGGGATTACAGGTATACATCTCCATGCCTGGCTCCTTCAGCTTTGAAGTCCTAATAATTATACAAAATTAAAGCCATAAAGTATAGCAAAATATACACAATTTATTCTAAGGGAACTGTTCTTGATCCCCACCCACAGGAATATGATGTGTTCACAACTACAACTATGAACTACTACTACATTCAAGAACCGCTACCTAGTTTGGGTCCCCCAGGGGTAAATGAGGAGCAGCTCGATAGCAGGTAGAAGTCCACCACGCTCTAGCCTGAAGCTGCTGTCTACCCTGTAGGCCCCGCTGCATACATGCTGCCGGTGGTGATGAGACCACACACTGTGAACCCCAGGTCCTGCAGTATACCGCCAGACAGATGTGCAGGTGACCAAGTTCAAGGTTCTGCAGTACACCATGGCTCCCCAGGTGGAGCCTCCAGGGGACAAGACCCTCAAGCCAGTACCAGGAGCCCACAGCTCTGAGAAGGTGACCCTGCACAAGCCCTGTGCCCCCATTGTCACTTTCAGCATCAAGCACTCTGACTACATGACACCCCTGGTTGTCAGTGTGGAACAGTCCCAGTCCCATACCCTGCAGCCTGGATCCCTCTCATGCCTACAAGACTCCTAGTGCAGATGCAGGCTGATGCCTCCTTCTGAGCAGAGCCACAGCAAGGGAACCCTGTAGGACAGAGCATGCTTGTTTGGACAGTTGTGACATTTCCTTTTTTAAGGTTTTTTTTTTCCTATGCTATCTTCCCAGTTGCTAATAATATTGTTTCCTGTTGTACAAATTACAATAAACCATGGATTTCAATTATTTTAAAAAAGAACCACTACTATGAAGACTTATAGTCAAAAGGGATGCATACTGCTCATCTAGGAATCTGAGTCTTTTCATACACTTCTATAAAACTAAATGACCACCACTAAAAATAAAAGGACTACCCCTATTTTGAAAAATTCTAAGGTTCAATCAAATGTCTTCATCAAGTTATTTGGTACGTATCATCCTAATTCCTTCCTCTGGGAGAATGAGAAATACTCAGAATTATTTTGATCATAGAACAAAATAATTTAAGATAGGTAACCAAGTTTTTAGTCATGTTTTTAGAACCCTTTACTTTTCTACAAGGATCTTATTTCAGATCTTCAAATATCCTAATTAGTCATGAAGCAGAAAAGACAAAATGAAAAATGTATTCCACCTGGAGTTGAGTAAGTTTGATGATGACAAAAGAACCATTTGCTTGTGCTCATGCTGTTCGCATTCATGCCTCTCTCTCACCAGAATCCTATCTGTCACCTAAGGTCCTATCATACCTTTTTAATGGCTCTGCTTTCACTACATCATTTGACTTTCTGTGTTAAGCAAGACAGCTATCAGCAATAGGAACTAAGGCTCAGAGGCTAAAAGATTTGCCCAAGTTTACAGAGCTGATAAGTGATAGCAATATAATTTTATAAATCCATTGAAACATCAGTGGTCATGATAGTCAAAGTTTAGTATAAAGGAAACACAATAACAATCAGTAGCATCAAGAACATCTAGACCACCAATCTGGACTCTTTTGATGAAAAAATACCTCATTCAGCTTTGAAAACAGGTATTAAGGCAGAAGGAAATCCACCATTTAATGAACTCAGTACATGCATTTAAAAGATGAGAAAATAAAGGTTTGTTGAAGTTTGTCTAAAATTATTTGTTCAGTTAGGACTCATACAAGTATAAACTAGTCCAACAAATAATTTATTAATGTACATATCTGGAAAGTCTAGGTTTGAATTAGGTTTAACAGAGTTTAGGAGTTAAAAATATCTAGTTGATCTTTGTGTCTGCTTTGCTTCATTTCCAGGCAGAACTTCTAAAGACCCTGGCCTTACATCCCCTAGATTCATGTCCAGAATAAAAAGAATACATCTCTTCCCTAAAAATTCAATCACAAATCAGAATCATAGATTCAAACTGAGATTGGAGCGTACTCCTAAACCAGTTTCTATGATCAGAAGATAATACTCTCCAGCACTAAAAGAGGGAAAATAGAGACTAAGAAACAAAAGCAACAAAAGGCTGCCATAATGATTTAACTATTGTAATTACAGCCAGATCTGGGCAAACCAGATATGAATTAGGAGTCACAATGACTCTCAAGTCAATGTCTTCTCTTATATCAATTCATTCCCCTAGAGGAACAAACTATAAAAAAGGATCTGCATAAGCTCTTGGCATTGAATTATTTAAAGCTTAAAACATTGTTTTTCTTTCTTAAAAGCTGTTTTCATGAAAAAAAAAAATACAAACTCTCCAGGAAATAATCCTTGTCTTTTAGAAAATTTAGCATCACCGTTCAAGATGATCTCAGTCTTAAGATTTATAGTACTTTTTATGTATACCTAGGACTAGCCATCCAAGATACAAGGCAACCTACAGGGTTGAATATCAAAGCAATCAAAAGGCATCCACCCAGACCTCAACCTCACTATTTGTTAGTATGTTTTCTAAATCTACCATAAATTCATCTGTACTTGGAAGACTGGCTGGGCTACCTATGTTCACAGAAAAACAGACATCCTAGGAAAATAAACACCTTTAATTCACTCAATCAACATTCAATTAATACAAAGCAAAAAGCTACGCATTTGGGATATAAAATGAACATTTGGAAAATAACTTCCTTTTGGAAAGCCTGCGTTTGTGGAGGAACACGATTATAACCGATTTTTCTTTTTGATGTTTTGAGGCAGGGTTTCAGAGCAGATCAGGCTGGACTTCAACTCACTTTGTAGCCCAGGCTGACCTCAAACTTGCAATGATCCTCCTGCTTTAACTTCCTGAGTGCTGGGATTACAGGCGTCACACCAGGTCCATCTTACAACTGATTTCTTTCTTTTTTTTTTTTTTTTTTTTTTTACAGCTTTATATTATTTTTATTGAACATTTTATGTGTTTTAATTTTTTTTATTTTAAAGAGAATACAACAAAAGAAAACAAAGCAGAACAAAGCAAATCAAAACAGAACAATTCAAGCAACACAGGACTTCACAACAAGACAACAGGACATCAACAGTGGCTACCATAATACCTCGTGTTTTCTTCGAAATAGTTGACCATACCTTAATTCACAAAAATAGCGAACATAACAAAATAGTATAAAACCATTCAAAAGAATGAAAGCATTACAGGATTTCAAAACCACATAACAGGAAATGAACAATGGCTACTATCATATCTTATTTTCCTCAAAAAAGATGTCCATACCATCATACATAATAAAATCAAATAAAACACAACTGGATAGAAGCAATCAAAACAGAAGAACAAAAGCATGATAGGACTTCAAAACAAGATAACAGGAAATCAGCAATGGCTACCATAATGTCTTTTTTTCTTCAAAATAACTGTTCGTACCATTACACATAATAAAATCAAACATAACAAAACAGAATAAAATCAAACAAATGAATGAAAGCATTATAAGACAATATAATAGGAAACCATGATTACCATAATATATCCCATTATATTCAAAATAGCTGCCCCTACCATCTGACAGAGTAAAATCTAACAAAACAAGACAGAACAAAGGCAAACTTAACAAAATTGTGAAACAATACAGGAGTTCAAGACAAGACAAGACAATAAGAAATTAACAGTAGTTTTCACCTTTCCCTCCCAGGTGCATCCTCCCCTATCACTCTTATAATAACTATGTGGCTTTTGGATCCCATTAACTCCTTCTGTTTCTTATGCCAGGGTTCACACGCATGAGTTCAAACTGTTTCTTTCATGAATATGATCTCCAGTTGCGTCCCTTTACCTACAAGAGCCACAAGATTATTTTACTTTATAGCTGGGTAGCTTTCCACTGCATGGAAATACCATATCTTTCTTATCCATTCTGCAGTTGATGGGCAAGTTACCCTTGCTTTTTTTCTGGTCTCCTGTCACATGGAACAATTGTTTTCTCTCCTTTGATTTTCAGTCTATGAATTTCCTTTCCAGTTAAATGTGTTTCTTGTATACAGTATATTGATGGATCTTGTGTCTTGATCCACTCTACAACTGATTTCTTATAAAGTGATATGGAATAGAACTTATCAATCACTTCAAAATAGAATTAAGTGACAAGGACAAGCCATAGACAGGATCCAGAAGACATCATGAGGCATAATGCAACAGGAAAGTAAACAGGAAGAAATCAAAGAAGAACTTTGGCTCCTAAAGGTTGGCAATTGTGAAGTAGGGGAGAGAAAACCAAATTAAACAATTAATTGACAGATGATATGAGTAAGGATTCCTGGCAAATAATATGCAAATATAAAAATGAACGAGACAAGAGCCTCCAGCCCAGAAGACTTCTAATAACCTAGGTAGATTTTTTTAAAGGCAGAAATCAAAATATAAAAGATAGATTTCAATAAAACTGAAGCAGATAGTCTTCTGTGGAGTTTCAGACATAAGAAAGAAACAGCAACATAGAGACAGGAATACTAAGGAAAAGGAATTAGTAAGGAGGTGTGACTCTGTGGGAGCTGGGGAAGAAGTGAAGATGTAGAGGAAGAGAGGAAAAGATTGAGACCACTGGCCATTTGTCCTCATTTCAGCCAAGCCAGCCTGGATAGACCAACACCACTCAGTGTGCAGTCCACTCTGGGCACCACAGAATAAACTCCTCAGCAGTCAGTTGAAGAAGCAAGTAGAATAGAAATGAAAATAGAACAAGAGCTTTCTATTTTATCTAAGGCTTATTTTCCTAACCAATAAAATATGGGTACCTACCCTCCTCCCACATAAGGTTACTGGAAGATAAAATAAAGTAACAAAGTACCTAGAATATGCCTGGTGTAATAGGGAAAACTTTTAGTAAGTGCTAATTCTTCTGTCCTTCTGTTTCCTAGAACTGCCATAAGAAATTGCCACAAACTTGGTAGCTTAAAATAAGTGAAACTTATTCGCTGACGTTTTTGGGACTGAAGTCTGAAATCAGGATATTAGCAGGACAACTTTCCTTTTGAAGTCTGTAAGAGGCTATCTGTTCTTTTTTTTTCCAGTTTCTGGTGGAAGTTGAGAATCCTTGCTGCTCCCTGGCTTGCGGCGGCAGAGAGAAAATCTCTGCCTCCATCTATGCATGGCCTTCTCTCTGTTTCTCTGTGTGTCTTCTCTTATAAGGGTACCTACCAGCCACTGGATTTAAGGGCTACCTATTTATACCTACAAAGACCTATTTCAAATAAGGTTACATTCTGAGATCCTGTTTGAACATGAAGACAGTTGGGGGAATGCTCCACCCACTTCACCTTCCTTCTTTAGGTCCATTTGTGTTTGAAACATTTGCAGGGTTCCTACCCGCCTAGTTGACAGGAAGACATTACCTTTTCATTGAGCTTCCAGGATGTTCCCATGGTATTGAGCTACAAATCTACATATCTCATAAGGAAATCTAAGATTTTAAGAAACCCAAAATCAAGCCAGTATTTTCAACAAAACCAAATACTGCCCTTGGTCCTGTCTATATTACAACTCTGTAAGATTCAATTTCTTCATATTAAATAGGATTATCATACAATGTGGGGGATAATCAAGGATGATAATAAATGTAAAGGCATTTCTGAACTGTAAATGATTTACAAATACTGGTTATTACTTATAAAACTTGATGTTTACTCATTTAATAAATGTACTGCGATGTACCAGTCACCATCTTAAAAACCTTGAGGAGATAAGGGAAGGAAACATGTTCTATAACTTCACGGTCTCCCAGCTAACACTAATACACAAATTAAAAATATTAAGCTGGGTGTGGTGGTGCATGCCTGTAACCCCAGCACTCCAGAAGCTGAGGCAGGAGGATTGTTGCAAGTTTGAGACCAGCACTACAAAGTGAGCTCAAGGCCAGCCTGAACTGCACAGCGAGACCCAGTCTGAAAAAGGAAAAAAAGATTAAATAATTTATCACTAAAGAAATTTGGAAATTATTATGTGTGTCTGAAAGAGTGGAGAAGATAGTGGCTCATTCTAGTATGAAAGAGGCAGTGAGCTACTCTTATAGAATAGGAAAACAAGAAAGGAATGTTTGGGGCACATGGCACAGGTGGAAATGCATGCTCTGTCTAGAGGGCAGAGAGGAGACCAGCCTGCAGGAGCAGATGGGGAATGCTGGGGAAGAAGGTAAGACATAGCTAGATGTAACAAATCTTCAGGCTAGATGGAGCGCCTGGATTTGATGCAGAGTGGCAGCCACTAGATGTACCTGTAAAGAAAATGCCATGATGAGAGCAGGGATTAGCAAGTGAAGAGCCTGGGAGCACTCACAGCCTACAGTGGCAATGCAGAGACTAAAGGAAAGGACACAAACTAATCCAAAGCACGCTCATCTTCACCAGATGCTAAAATCGTGACTGCCAGCAAGAGCTGCAGTTTCTGGAAAGCTGCTTATCTTTTAGACAATAACTCTAAAACCTTTCTAGGGATTTTTTCCCCTGTGTTAACCTCACTAAATCAATCACTGGATTGTACAGAAGCTCCCATTTCACATCTCTCATAATCCCAAGACAGGTAAGCAGCTTGGAGGACACATAGGCAAGCTCCACTTGAATGTCAAAGTTCTCTCTAAAGCTACATAGATGAAGGAGTCATATAGCCTCTACTTAAACATTTTGGCTAAGAAACATTCATTTCACCCATTAGTATCCTTAAAAACAACAAACATCAGCTCCTTATAAGAATAGTTGGTCTGCCTGAGTCCTGGGCAGCTCTTCATCAGAGAAGGTTAGAGTTCTCCACTGCTGAAGTAGAAGGAGGGACATCGTGATCCTGCAGTTTCTGACAGAGATGAAAGCCAGACGCAGCGGTGGCTGCAGGGAAGCAGGTCTGAGTCAGTCTGTCAGGCAATGAAATCCTCACTCCATCTGCTCTGAGTTCTCTGCCAAGTTTCGATGCCTGGACACATGAGTTCCCACTCCCACTTCCACACCCACCACTTTCTCCTCTGAGATGTAGAAACAAAATCTGCTGCAAAGTTTCATCTTTATTTCTGTTCAGCCTCTAGTTCTAAGAAATTACCTCTGTTATAAGTTATAGACAATAATGGCGAAGCACATCTTCCCCTAATAACTCCAAGAGGACAGCAACATAACTGGGCAAGAATGCCTGGCTTTCCATTGCTACATTAGTTCCTCGCTGGGAACGGATCCTTTCCCTTTACCCTTCCATCTTTCTTTCTTTTATTTCCTCTGTTTTTGAATGAAATACTGTATTTTTAAATGTGATGTATATGGAAGTTATAAAACTAATAATAAAAACAACACTTATGACTTGCCCTCACTGTATAAAGTAGACATTTTAGATACTGTTGAAGCTTTCTACCACGCCCTCCTGCCTCACACTGGTTTTCATCAGAAGCAACTACTGTGCACAACGTTGTGCTCACCACTCTTCTTTCCTATTCAGTGAACTAAATTAACTCATCCAAAGCCTATTTTTCCAGTTCAAAGTTCGCTTTCACTTCCATTTCTGTCTGGACCTACACATGCCAGCCCATCTCTCACATTCCAGCCATCTCTGGCAAATCCTAGTTTCACCAAATTCTAGTTCATGATAATCCAATAGTTGAACACTCTGAAGTCTCTCTTTAAACATGGACACAAATCTCCCAAATCACCGTGTCCCAAAATTAGCATTCACCTGCCTTCTTCCTTCTTTTCCTCCTTTCCTCCTCCCTTTTCCTTTCCTTCCTTCTTTCCTTCCTTAAGAGACAGAATCTCATTATGTTGCCCAGGTTGGCCTTGAATTCCTGTGTTCAAGTGATCTTTCTTCCTTAGCCTTTCAAGTAGCTGGGTCTATAGGCACAAGCCATCAAGCCCAGCTAAATTAAACCAGCATAATCCCTGCATACTTTATTATAATAGGTATGCAATGAGTATTCCAGGCTGTCCTGACACCAGTGCCTACTTGGCTAATGTGAATCATTGCTAGAGGCCCATAACCTCACTGTATATGTCATTCAGACTAGATCATCAAACAAATAAAGGCAAAAAACATGTCTGAGAGAGGCTCTGATTTAGGGATTAAGGCCTGATCCTATCTTACTTCAAAAAAGGATGACCATGCAGCTAGGACAAATGAGCTTTGCTGGACATAAGGTAATGCACACCTGTAATCCTGATTACTTGGGAAGCTGAAAGAGGACCATTACAAGTTTGAGGCCAGTCCTTGTAACACTTAGACCTTGTCTCAAAATTTTAAGAGTGCTTGTGTTGTACCTCAGCACTTCCTAGGTGCATCTCTAGTACTACAAAACAAACAAACTCGAGCGTCTTCCTCTCTATTCTCAACCCTTAACCCCTATACAAGATCTCTAATCCATGATCATACCCACAAGAAGATAAGTTCTGTTATTGCATATATTGAGCTAGCTTTATCAGAAATCATTTATCACACACCTTCAAAAAGCCTATTGCTAGCTGGGTGTGGTGGCACACACCTGTATACCAGCTCTCAGAGGCTGAGGCAGGAGGATCACTGCAAGTTCAAGGCCAGCCTGGGATACAAAGTGAGCTCAAGGCCTGTCTGAATTGCATAGAGAGACCCTGCCTCAAAAAGACCAAAAAAAAAAAAAAAAAAAAAAGAAAAGGGCAAAAAGCGTTTGCTTCATTTACCTCTGCCTTACTTCTCCTTGAAGAACCAGTCCCTATTGGACAGAAAATAAATGCCATGCAATCAACATACATTTTTAAAAGTATCTTTGCTTTATTTTCACATATGCAAGGCAAGAACACTACCACTTAAGAGTACAGTGAGGGTTAAGTGTTCTCTACTTAGCCCAAAGGTAGAGTTTAAATAATTTAAGATACCTAGGGCCTTTATCATGGTGCTAGATACAACTGTTATGAAAATAACAACAGTATCTTTCATTTTTCTCTGTATAATGTCAGAAGATCTCCTAAATATACTTCACAAAAAGGCTCAGCAACAAATAAACTACCAGCAGGTCAAATCAAACAAAACATAAAGAGCATTACACTGCATGACTGATATGTATCCTCCAAAAAAGTCTGTTTAACGTATGGACATCAGTCTATGTGATATACCACATCAGTAGAAAAAAGACAAAAACCACATAATCATCCCAATAGATACAGAGAAAGCATCTGATAAAATCCATCACCTTTTCATCACAGAAACACTCAGCAACCTAGGAGTCAATGCAGCTTCCTCAACCTAAGTCTACACTAATGCTGAAAGACTGACAGCTTGCCTGAAGATCAGGAAAGAAATAAGGATGCTCAATCTCTCCACTTCTCAACATTGTAGTGGAGGTTCTACCAAGATAATTAGCAAGAAGAAGCATCCAAATTGGGAGGGAAGAAGTGAAGTATCTCTGTTTATAGATGACATGATCTTGTATCTAGAAAGTTCTAAGGAATACACAAAGTTAGATGGCTCATGTTTTCCTTTTTTTGCGGGGCGGGGGGAGGTATGTTGCTTTTTTGAGACAGGGTCTTATCATGTAGCCCAGGCTGGTCTTGAACTCACAGCAATCCTCTTACCTCAGCATTCCAAATGCTGGGATTACAGGCGTGTACCACCAGTTCTAGCTTCAATTTTTATGCTCACTACAAAGCTATAGTAATGAAGGCAATGTGGTATTAACATAAGAATAGAAAATGGATCATTGAAACCCACTGAATCAATGGAATAGGATTGAGAATTCATAAGGTAACACATAATTCTATAGTGAACTGACTTTGGTAAGAGTGCCAAGACAATTCTATGGGGAAGGGAGAGCCTTTTCAACAAGCAGTGTAAGGAAAAAATAGACAAGTACATGCTAAAGACTATAAAATGTTAGACTCCTCTTTCAAACCATATACAAAAACCAAGGCAAAATGTACTAAAGATCTAAATGTAAGAAATGAAACTATAAATATCTTAAAAGAAAATACAGGCATAAATCTTTGTGAGACATAATTAGGTAACAGTATCTTACACATACACACAAACAAGTAATGAACAGATAAACTGAACTTTATTAAAATTAATTAAAAATATGCTTCAAAGAATACTATCAAAAGTAAAAAGGCAATCCACAGAATGGAAGAAAAAACTTGCAAATCATATAACTGGTGAGGTTGAAAAAACTTGCAAACATAATTGGTAAGGTATTTGTATACAAAACATATAAAGAGCTCTTACAACTCAATAACAATAAAAAATATTGAATTAACCCAATATTAAAAATGAGGAAAAAGCAGGGTAGTGGCATATGCCTACAATTCCAGAATTCAGGAGGCAGCCAAGGCAGAAGGATAGAGTTTGAGGCCAGCCTGGACTACACAGTGAGTCCAAAGTTGGCTTGGACTATATAGCAAGACCTTGTGGAGCGAGAAAGAGAAAGAGAAAGAAATCAAATAGACACGTCTCCAGAGAAGATACCAATGACCACATGAAAAGGTACACAACATCATTAATCACTAGGGAAATGTGAAGCAAAACCACAAACTGATTATGCTTCATACACCCTAGATGGCTGTAATTAACAAAAACAAAACAATAAAATAGATAATAACTTGCATTGTCCACATTGTGAGGCAAGTAGAACCATCATAGATTGGTGGTGGAAAAAGTCTGATAGTATCTCAAAAAATTAATCAGAGCTATTATATGAACCAGAAATTCCTCTCCTGAATATACACCTAAGAAAATTAAGGGGCCTAAGGTTACAACTTGATGGTAAATACTTACCTAGCACATGAGCTCCTGGGTTCAATATTTAGCACACATACACAAAAGAGACATGTTCATTCAACAAATTAACAAGCCACACAAACATTCACAGTAGCATTATTTATATCTGTAAAGTAGAAGCACTTCAAAAGTCCATCAAATGACCAATGGATAAGTAAAATGTGAAACACCAACACAACAGAATATTGTACACAAAAGAATACAATTCCATATAAGGAAAAGAAACACTGATGTATGTTAAAATGTGGATAAACCTTGAAAAAGATACTAACATGAAAGAAGCAAGACTCTTAAGGTGACATACTCTATGGTTCCATTTATATGAAATGTCTAGAATAGACAGATTTTTAAAGACAAAAAGTAGAATCAGTGGTTGCCTGGGGCTATGGGAAGGACAACTGGGGAATGCCTATGTTTTCATTGTGGGAGGGTGATGAATATGTTATACAATAAGAGAATGATTACAGTTTTACTTTGGAGTACATTAAAACCAATGAAATATATACTTAATGGTAAATCTGATAGTGGAAAAATAATCTTCTAAAGCCCCAGTTACAAAATATATCAATCTCTTGCACCCAACTTTGCCTCACATCTATAAATTATCTAAATTCACCACTGGTCACAGCATAATCTGTTTCATTCCCAAAGTAGAAACAATAGAACTGCTTATACCTCTTTATTCTGCTTATTTCATAATGGTCACTCTTCTGATAGTAGTTACTTCTCCAAAATCTCTTTCCTGACATTGTTCCTAAAGTCCTTGGTCTAAATTTTTCCCACTGAGCTATGCAGTATATACTTACCCGTACAATTATTCTGCTGTCAGAGATACGAAGTAGAAGAAACATGCTGTGGTGGACTGACAACTAATGGTCAACTCATAACACCCAGCTGAACTGAATCAGCATGGTTCTGGGTGTGGAGGGCCCACCTGAGGATTGCTGCCAACAGCATAAAAAGAGAACTGGATCGGACAAGGGTGTACTGTTGATCTTCCTGAGAAGTTTGTTGCTCTCGTTTTTCTGATTTGAACTCAGCTGTTTTCATCATTAGAGGACTTCAGGTCTTCACTGTTGGTGAGGATGGCTATGTTCTCTTTGAGGGAGCTCTAATTCTTACTTCAAGCATTGCTTCCTGACTCCAGTGCAGATCTCTCGGCCTGCTGCCACAGATCCTTCATCCCACTGGTGCAGACTTTCTAGCTTCCACCACTGACCTTTGGGTCTTCCCAGTGCAGACCCCTGATACAGACTGGCATGAAACATTGTCGTGGGCTCTAGGCCTCCAGCTGGATTTGTGAAGGAGATCGCTATGGGCTCCAGGATTTCAGCTGGACTCATGCAGGACACTGCTATGGATCCAGGCTCTCAGCTGGATTCTTTGGGCTCCAGTGTATGGACAGATCTCTTGTGCTCTTTTGCATTTGACTCTTTGGGTACATGTTACAAAATGAACCTATAAATTATGTATCCTTTATTAAATCTTTACCCTTGTAAACACTGACTATAACATATAGGTTTGAAATTCAGACATAAATTTAAATCATTATTCATTACTTTCTCATTGTATGGGAGTAGTTATTTAATCCAGTTTTCAGATGAAAATGGAGATAATACCTTAATTAATATCCAAACACTCCTGCACATGTCAGAGGTCCTGAGTCTAGAGGAGCTCAGAATTAAGGCAGTGCTAACCCAGATATTCTTCATTAGTCCTCATCACTACAACACTTAAGTCTCTGTTATAGACTGGCCTGTTGACCCCCAACCTCATGTCCTAGTATTCTTTACTTTTTTCCTTTTCATCATGTACAATATCCTTACCAAAAACATAGTATTTCCCAAATAGTAATGTCTTTTCATGTCTTCTTGTTCTGCATGCAAAGACTTATTCCTCCAATCTACCTGGTAAACTTCTATTCTTCCTTTAAGTCCACCTTAGATATCTCCTCTTGTTATTCCTTCCCCCACTTCCTACTTTAGGCAAATTAATTATATTCTCCTCATTCCCTTAAGGGATCAAAGACATATAAAGGAAATGTTACATATAATGTACATATAAAGGAAATGTTAAGGGTAAATATGTTGCTTATTTCAGTTTTGCTATCCATAATCTTTCACAAAGTTGACAGCACCCTTATTAGAGATCCAAGAATATCATTTGTTATATAATCCTTTGCTTTAAGTAAAATCTCAAGAAAAGGCTCAATACATACACAACAAATAGAATCAGAGCTACTGTAACAATATACAGAGGATCCAATGCTTTTCCTACTTGGGTCTTTCCACCGGAGACCCTGAGGAGAGCCATGGAACCAGTGACCCAAATCCAATACCCTATTTGTACGAATCAAGGAACCTGGGCTGAGAGAAGGAAAATACAGTACTCAAGGTCATGCAAAAGGTTAATAATAGGGCCGTGACCAAGGTCATTTGCCTTCTAGCTCTTTCCATCACGTCATTTCTGTTTTCCTACTCTTGAGAGAGGAAAAGCTATATGAAGAAGACTAGTAAAAGAAATAAGAGGCTTGGTTAGTCTTAAAAATTCAATGAGAGCTTCTTTCGTCAGCTTGCCAGCTGGAGTGGAGGATGTGCCAGTATAATATCTACCTTAAGACAGTCTTAATGACTAGCTGCTAAGAGATTCAGCAGGGAGCCAGAGAGAGCACAGGGTTGGGGGAAGTGTGTGGCTAGGATACTGCTATTTGCAAGCCCAGGTAAGTACCGTATCTCAGAAGGGCAGCACTTACAGGATGAGATTTCTGGGTCATCAGGAAGAGCCCCATCTATCCATTCCCCCCCACCAAAAAATGGCAAACATGCACCTTACTGACAACTGCAATTTCTATGTGGAATCCCTGGTTCAGACTCAAGTTGAATCTAGGTTGGATTCTGGATGTCAAATACAAGTTGCCTGGCTAACATATAGTCTCAATTTCCTGGCCTACAAAATCAACATAGTAATACCAATCCTGCAGTTTATATAAGTAACAACTTGATTAAACGAGACAATGTAAATAGAAGCACTCAGGGAGCACCTGAGTAAGCATTCAATAACCAGGCCTTTTCTTTCTCTATGTTAGGCACAGCCCTCCCTGCACAAGTTTCTTGTAATATAAAAGCCTTTGAAATGTAAAACACTGGCAATACCAACTTGCTACCAGCTGAATATATGTTCTACTCCCACATCTGTGTGTTAAAACTGCTACCTTCAATTGTGACAATATTTGGAGGTAGGACCTTTGGGAAGTGTAATAGTTTAGATGAGTTCAAGTGAACATATTAGTTTAGATGACTTTAAGGTCATGAGGTCAGAATCAGGATGAAGTTTATTGCCTTATAAGAGTATGAAGAGAGAAAAATCAATTTCTCTCTCTCTCCCTCCCTCTCTCCCTCCTTCCCTCCTTCCTGTTCTTCCCCTTTCCCTCTCTTTCTCCCCCATCTGCCCTTCCTGGAGATGACAGCCACAAGGTACTGTCTATAAGCCAGGAAGAAAACTCTCAAGAGAATTTAATCGTGCTGACATCCTCAGCCTCTTAGATTTCCAGCCTCTAAAACTATAAGAAATAAATTTCTATTGTTTAAACCACCACAGTTGACTGAGGGTGTGCTGGTACAATCTCTCTGTTAAACTGTTATTATCTACTAACATATAAATATGTATATGCTCTATAACCAGCAAATTTCTGGGTACACACCCAAAAGAAATAAGGATTTCTACTCAACAAAACATATGTACAAGATGTTCATAGCACTATTTATACAATACTTGCACACTGGGAACTTAAGTATCCATCAACAGCAAAATGGATTCATAAGTAGTGAGATGGAATGCAAGTCAGCAATGAAAAATAAACTCATGCTACATAAAGGAAAACATGAATCTCATGAACATAATGTCAAACTAAAGAAGCCAAACACAAAAGAAGTTATACTGTATAATTCCACTTATACAAAACTAAAAAACAGACAAAATTAATGGATGATGAAAGCAATAAAAATAGTGGTTACTTGTCGAGTGAGGAGACATAATAATTGAAAGGGATCTTACAGAAGGTTGGGAAGTACTGGTAGGGCTGTGTATCTTAATTTGGGTTATACCTTAAATTTGTAAAATTTGAGCTATACAATTATAACTGGTGCACTTTTATGTACAAAGTTTTATACTCCAAATTTTTAAGATTACAGAAAAAATAATTCTCTAGGAGACATAACAGATTGAGAGTCATTAGATCCCAGAGCTCCTTTAGTCAAGGACTATACTCTATGATCCCCAATTTTCCATCCCTTCTCTATTTCAAGCTTCTAGTAACTCAGTAACCACCAAAGTACGTTCCTAATAGGTCTCCTGGGCTGCACAAGTTCTCTCTCCTCCCATCTTCTACACTGTATGCATAAACCTCCCTAAGCATCACACTGGGTGAGTCAGTCCCCTGACCAGGACAATCACTACTGTCCACTGACCACAAGATTAAATAAAAATCTCTGGACTTTACACTTCAGGTTCTCATCAGATCCCAGCCTACTAGTCTAGGCTCAGCTCATGATTACTCCTTATCTTGACCCACTGTTTCAATCAGCTAAAACAAATGAATCAACACAAGACACACACCCTGCCTTTTCACTGACATAAGAAATGGACTTGAATAGAAAAAAGCCAGTTGTTTGCTAATGTGATAAAAGTCTAACAAAGTCTGTATTTCTCCACATCTACCTCTCTATTCTCCATCCTTCTTCAATATTCCTGTAGGCGTATGCTTTAGAAACTTCTTTATCCTCAAATGATAAGAACCAGTTGCAAAGTACAAAGAATAAACCTAGCTCCCGGCAAACAACAGAAGTAATTTAATGCCTCTATTCCTGGGTTTCCTACATGATAATGATGATGACAATAACTTTCTATTTATATAGCACTTTAGAGTTTAAAAAGCACTTTCATAACCTACTCTATTTCAATTAAGTCTCACAAGAACCCTAGAAAAGAGGCATTCTTGTTCATATTTATCCATAAGCACACCAAGCCTCAGCTCATCCTGAGCTACATAGTGAGTTCGAGGCTGCATATGAAGGCACCTTCCAGTTCTCCTGCTCCTGGGACTCTGCAGTCAGAGAGTGCCTGGCCACTGTTCTGAGCACCTCCCGCTTCCCAGTGTTGGGTGTGCACTCTGCCCCCGCAGGTCACTTGCTCTCATACTATGGTATAATCTCTAATATGTTACCTGAGAGCACCACATTTATGCTCATATGGTATTAACTTTCTATAAGTCTCCCAGATTAAAAAGTTTATGACATTCAAATAATTAAATAGTGACACTTTAGGCACTGAGATGATGTGGGAGTGATAGTTGGAAAAGACTTATCCCAGACCCAGAGAACTTCATACTGCTTCACAGTGTCTTGAGGCCCACCATCAGCCAAGCTGCTAAATGCTGAGGAAAGAATAAAACGCAGCCTTGCCCTAGGGAACTCATACTCGCCCACAGCTATAAATCTTACCCATAGCATTCACTGAAGCTTAAAGAATCTCTTCCTTCACACCACAGACTTTTTTTTTTGCCAAGTTGTCACAAAACTTAAGGAGGTATTCTAGACACTGCCATCCATTCTTCCTCACTGACAATGAATGTTCCATTCAAAATTAAACCATTGTCTAAACTGCCACAAGTCAAGAAGAGACATGAAGAAAAATTTAACCTTTACCTGACCCTAGAGCATGTTAAAATAGTCAAATATTGTCTTATCATATTAACACTTACAAAGATAATATCATGTGCTGGAAAGTGAGGTAAAAATTACTGGCAGCATATGAATTGAAAAAAATCTTTTATAGAAGCTTTTATAGATATTAAAATGCAATAATATCAAATGATATATAACTCACAATAATCTGGTTTTTAAGAATTTCTCTATTTTTTCATAATAATCTTTGATCAAGTAGTTCCTCTCCTGAAAACTGACACTATTATGTAATGATGATGAAAAACCAGAAGCCAACACAGTTCTCCAACAGAAATGTAATTGAAGAAACCATTGTGGGATGGGCAGGGTGGCACACATCTGTAATCCTAGCAC
Organism: Dolichotis patagonum; assembly: GCA_004027295.1. Taxonomy (NCBI): domain Eukaryota; kingdom Metazoa; phylum Chordata; class Mammalia; order Rodentia; family Caviidae; genus Dolichotis; species Dolichotis patagonum. The sequence continues at coordinate 5,439 of PVJX010004433.1, read as the reverse complement.
TTGGGAGGCTGAGGCAGGAGAACAGACATGAGTTCAAGGCCATCCTGAGCTACATAGTGAGTTCAAGGCTGGTCTGAGCTACACTGCAAGACCTTGTCCCCCAAAAAAACAAAACAAAAAAAAAAACCCTCTGTGCATCAGCCATGAAAAACATTATTATTAAGGTTATATAACAATACAATTATTAGTATTAGTATTCTAATATTTTACATGATTGTTAAGAATATGTAAAATTACATATTTATTACATTAAAGTTAAAAATGAAATAGACTACAATCATAATTATGAAAAATACGTTCATATTTGGACAAATGTTGGGAGAAATATGGGAAAACATGAAGGCAACTGCTCTATTGCTAGGGTAAATCTGGTGTGATTTGCGAGAGAGCAAATCCAGTGTGAATCCAGCCATCGGAACTGCCGCCAGGATGGTGGGCAAAAGCAGCAAGATGCTGCAGCACCTTCACTGCGGGATAAGGTACATCCTGCAAGGCGGCCGGATCCTCATCTGCACCTTCGAGGCTTTCGACAAACATACGAATTTGATCCTCTGTGACGGTGATGAATTCAAGAAGATTAAACCAAAGAACTCTAAGCAAGCAGAAAGGGACGAGAAACGAGTTCTCGGTCTGGTGCTGCTGTGAGAGGAGAACCTGGTCTCTGTGACAGCGTTAGAATCTCCTCCCAAAGATCCTGGCATTGCCTAAGTGCCACTTGCTGGAGCTACTGGGGGCCCAGGAGTCAGTAGGGCTGCGGGTAGTGGAATCCTCTGGTGTTCCCACAGACTTGCTGGGCCAGTCCATGGGGATGACCCCACAAGGAAGAGGCAGCTGTTGCTGCCACAGTTAGACTCAGTACCCACCAGGCCATGAGGGGGTCCTCCCCCACCTATGGCCCAAGGGGCACCCCCCTCCAGGCATGAGGAGGCGCCCTCCTCCAGGTATGTGGCCACCCATGGGTCCCTCAATGGGGATCCCTCCTGGATGAGGGACTCCTCTGAGCATGCCCCTCCAGGGATGGGGCCCCCTCCTCGCAAGGCAAGGCAAAGGAGGCACAGTCTTCTTTGACCTTGGCCAGAGTTAGGAAGTAGCTCCACAGAAGCTTGGACCAGATTCCCCAAGGCCAGGTAACCACAGACCTGTTTGTTTGTTATGCTGATATCTGAGGAGTCTCTCTGTATTGTCTGGTTTCCCTTACTGGGCTCCCTCCACAGGAAATGCGCCCCTCAAGGTCTTAGACTCATCTTGACTCTCCTCTGCTCCCTGCCGGTTTCTTGTGAGGCTGTACATAGTCCTTTTATTTCCTTGTGGCTTATGAAACTGATTTATAATAAACTTTTAAGAGAATATTTCTAAAAAATAAAAATAAATTTATGAGAAACATTTTCTATTTAAACCTTCCTTTAATCATGTTGGTATAACGGTAAATCATACTATTATATTGCTTATTTAATTCTTGTCTCCCCCATTGAACTATAAGCTTTGTGAAAACAAGAAAATGTCTTTTATGCTTAGCATTACAGCACAAGTTGCTAGTGAATAGTTAGTTCATGAACGAATGTATGAGTTACACGGGAAAGTTCTAAATAAACACCCCCAAGAAGATGAAAGAGAAAATGACATAAACATTAGAAACAAATGGCTCATCTCTACATGTCTGTTTCTAAGACTCAACTAAGGCAAAAACAGAATCAACCTACTGAAGACTCTCTGGGGAGTCTTTCTTTCTGCAAAGTTACTGCCAAGATCTTTGCTCCTAAAGGGTTTGGAGATAAGCACAGCATTTTCTAAGTGGTCATGGCGGCACACAGCTCCTGTGATTTTCAAGAAATATTCCCAGTAGGAAGATGAAGAGCCTCAAAAATCTTTTCTCTATCTCCAAACTCACATTTGACTACCAGAACCTTCCATATATCTGTTGCTAGAATTAATGGGAGTAAGGAGGATGTACCAAGAGCAACTGGCTATGGGGAGAAACGGAGAGCTTGAAAAATATCAGCAGAGAAAAGTCTTGTTAATAGGAATTTAAATCTGACACCACCTTGAGCTGTGGCTAAGAAATAAATTTTGAGGTATAAAGGAAAATAAGAAGCTTTAAGGAACTGAGTCCTAGAGTGAAAATCCCCTTTCCTGACAATTTAAAATTAGCTTGAAATATATCAGAGGCACCAGAAGGACACATAAGTCATAAAGTATTATAAGAATTAACAAAAACACACAGGAAAAGGAGACAGTCTTTAAGTTATTTTTCAACCAACCTACACAACACCTGTCACAAACCATGCGGGCTCTTCTCAGCTTAAGCAAAATTTTTTATCCATCTTTGATGCTCTATGCAAAAGCATCATCAGTTGACTAATACACATCTCAGAAAGTTCAGCTGCACAGAGAAAAGGGGCACCGAGTAAGGAAAAAAGGCATAGAGTACACACAGTCCAGATGTTAGATATAGCGCTGTCTATTTTGATGTTGCAACTTTAAGCAAATCACAATTTCTCTGAGCCTTGGCTTTTTAATCTAAACTTGGAATTATACCAATTTATCACAAGGTTAAAGTGACAATTAAATGAGATTATACATAAAGTCAAAGCACATAACAAATTGTAATGTTTTACTTAAATATATTATTACAGGATTATAAATGCTATAATTTTTTCTCAAGGTAATGACTGAGTACATTTTTTCAACCAAAAAATTTTATATAGACCATCTTAAGACTGCAGGAAAATTAGTGTCCTCCTACTTTGCCAAGTTAACTGCTGGTTTACTCCTTCAGAGCAGACTTTTTGTGTTGGTCAGCAAAGAATGATTCATATATCCCCGGTATTCTAACCCTGAAATTCCACCATTAATGATTTCGAAGAGTTTCTATTTTTCAATCCTTTCTATGAAAATGCAAAAACCTGAAAAAAGATTGCCAATAGCAACTCATAGTTGAGCTAAGATTAACTCAGCCTGATGAAAACTAAGTGCTGTGAAATAAGGGCACCAACAGCAATTTGTCCTACAGTTTCTCAAACTCTACCAATTCCAAGTTTTCAGTCTCATCATCTCCAGTCACCAAATGTCCCCCAATTTCAGCATCTAAAAATCTTTTGGACTATGTCTTACAATGGAAAACAAGACTTTATGTCCGAATTTTGTTTCAAAAAATATGTTCACCTCTGGAATGGGCCCCAGGTCTAGGACAGTGATGCTGAAACTTTTCAAGCTTTCAATGCCAACAAACAGCTGGCTATGGCATTTATGCTATATGCTCACCCTCATGGTCAAAAGATCTATGTCTATGGATGACAAAGAAGAGGCACCAGTGGGGAGAGAAAGCACAGGAAAAATTTACTCCTCATCTCTAAATAGAATCAGCAGCCCAGACACTAAGGGAAAAAACCTGTTTTCTCCCCTGTATGCTTACTACTGGTAACTAGAAAAGCTGCCTGTAACCATATATTAAAGGGAAAGTAAATGAATAATTCCTTCTTGTATGTATTCTCAATCCCATTTTAAGCATGAGGAAACTGATATTTAGACAAAGGAACAGTAAACTTCTATGACCTGAATTAAACTGGTCTCAATCTTCCCGTCACTACCTCTTATTCCTTCACTGGCTTTTTGTGTCAGAATTCAGAAATCTCTGAAAAGAATTCTCAGCTAGCACCAAAGGTAAATAATTAAGTTAAACCCCCTTGGGAAACAAAGCAGTCTATAAAATGGCTTGAAGAATTGACGTTTCTGTCCAATTGATGTTTCTGTTGCTAAAGTTTGCAATCATCTTAGTTAAGTGTCTACCTCTTTGGAACATGAGACTCAGTCCAGGAAGCCCATCAAAACACACAAAAGACCAAAGTCAAAGACCTGGGTTTTAGCTCCTCCAACCCCTTGACTTTCTGGCTATTGAAGGTTGAGTAATTCTCTTAACTTCCTCAGGTCTTAATTCTTTCATTAAATAAAATGAGAATAATATTGATTACTGCACCACAGATACCTCTGTGTTTAGGATTAAATATGGCATGGATATGATAGCGCTCAAAGTTCCACAAATAAGCCAACTTAAAATCATACTCACTGGACTGTTTCAAAACACTAGTAATCAATGTTTTCTAAACTATGTACAACAAACTACTCTAACACAAATGAAGGGATATTCACCCAGGTTTGTTGTATTTTTCAAAATTATTTTTTAGTGTCATAGAAACCTCTCTATAAATAATATTACTTGACTTGAAGATTCCCATAATTACTCATGTAATCTGTTGGCTTAAAATTACTAAGAAAATCTGCTTGTCATGGTGAGATATTTATTGAAACTCTCTCATATACCAGTTATGGTGTTAGGCATTTTCAAAGTTTATTTCAACCAATTCTCTTAAATATACTATGTTATACTTTACCTTCTTTTGATAGATGAACAATCTAAAATTTAGAAGAATGAGAAATTGCCCAAGGTTAATCATGTGCCTGTGTCAAAGAGGAAAAAAACACCTTGTGTTTAGGCAAAGAGAAATCTGGAATGTTGTTATTTGGAAATCTAGAGTGTGGAACTACATGCTAGCTAACAACAGTAATTTATTTAATGACTTAGTGAGTTAATACATTGACTAAAAATAGTGCCTACATGCCCAGTACTTTATTTATTACCATCACTTCAACCACCCTGCTTGTCTAAATTTTTCCTTTATTTTTTCCTTGCCTAAATAAATCCTTGATGCCACTAGCCAAAATCTGCTGTACATACATTACTAATTGGTACTATACTTTTGCTTTTTCTTTTCAATTTCTCTTAACTGAAATGTCTCTCTCCTTCCTCAGTAATCTAATCCCCTTCATCCTTCAAAGCCTAGCACAGATCTGCCTTTTGTAAAGCATTATCTGATTTTTCCAGTACGTAATATCTTCTACCTGCTCTGAACAACTCTTTATACTGTCAAATAATGCAAATGAAAGCACTCAAATTTTAGAAATCACTTAATGTACGAGGTCTGAAGATGGAAGGTTTGGCTATATCCCTAATTCTCGAAATAGAAATTGAGAGCCAGGGTACACCATGGGGAGTGAGAAAAGATTCAGCAAGAAGCCAAACCACACCTTCCTGTGAGCCATGGTCTGCCATGGGGAATGGGAAGATACTCAGCAAGAAGACCAGCGATGTCTTTCCATGAGCCAGTTGACACGCAGGCTGGGAAACCAGGAGAGCATTCCACCGCAATACCTGGTAAGCAACTGGCTATTTCAGAGAAACTCAGGTTGCGATGATAGCAACTGAGGTGAAAGGAACAGACCAATGCTCGAATTGTGTGATCGACTTTGCAGGCCTGGGGCTGGTAGTCTGGGCATCTATTTGGAGGATGGCAGCGTGCATTGTGGCAATTGTGGGGGATTTCTTTCTGGCTCATTTTTGAAATCCAACATTTTACTCCATTTTACTATTTTGTTTTATGCCTA
>PVJX010004432.1:65127-95251 GCA_004027295.1 Dolichotis patagonum | reverse complement strand
GACAGCCAATTTTTCCAGCACCATTTGTTAAAGAGACTGTCATTCTTCCAGTGAGCATGTTTGGCCCCTTTATCAAAGATGAGGTGGTTCAGTGAGTTTGCAGTTGTGGTTGTATCTTCCAATCTATTCCACTGATCCTCAGGTCTGTTTCTATTCCAGTACCATACTGACTTTATCACTGTAGCTTTGTAGTATAATTGTAAGTCAGAGATTGTGATGCCTCCTGCCTTGCCTTTGTTGCTTAGAATTGCCTTTGCTATTCTAGGTCATTATTTGCAGATGACATGATACTTTACATAGAAGACCCCCAAAACTCTACTGAAAGACTCCTAGATATAATTAACAAATTCAGCAAGGTAGCCGGATACAAAGTCAATACACAAAAATAAATAGCATTTCTATACACTAACAACAAAAGTACTGAGAGAGACATAAGAGAAACTACACCCTTTACACTAGCATCCAGAAAAATGAAATACTTAGGAAACAATCTCACGAAAGAAGGTAAAGAGCTATACAGGGAAAATTATAATACCCTGAAAAAGGAAATCGAAGAGGACCTTAGAAAATGGAAAGACATCCCCTGTTCATGGATAGGAAGAACAAACATTGTAAAAATGGCCATTCTCCCAAAATTACTATACAGATTCAATGCCATCCCAATCAAAATACCACTAACATACCTCATAGATCTAGAGAAATCACTCCTAAAATTCATCTGGAATCAGAAGCGCTATATGATTTTAAGAAGGCTTTTAGATGAAGTACTGGCACTAAGAAAATAAACCATGTTTTGTTAAAAATACAATAAATTTGATATATAAGGTTATGTCAGTAGTACTGAAAGAATGAATGATTTGATTGTTTTAAAAATAAGCCAAGAATATCATTCAGCCCCTATCTTCCTTTTTATTTAATTTTGGAAACAATATATACTAAGGAATTAGCAGAAAATTTTTAAGGTAGTTGGTTTAGAAAAAGTATGACACAAAACCAACAGAGTGAAAGAGAAGTCAGAAGACATCTAAGGAGGCAGAGAAGGAGTTAGTATAATTGGTGTATACATGATTTCATGTTACTTTGAGCATGTTACCTAACCTTTATGCTTCATTGTTCACCATTCATAAAAATGACAATAATTACACTTGCCACCTGTGTACCTCAAAGGAGAGAGTGGAGACTAATGAAATGTCTGTCAAGGGCTTTGAACTTTCCAGAGTAAAGCTTTTATGACTCTATAAAGTACAAAGCAGTATCCTGAGCTTGTATTTTTCCTGGCACTTACCTCAGTCTCTCAAATTCATTGCATGCCATTGGCTACTGTTGCTCACAACATCTCTCTCCCTTCTGGTTATTGCCAGAGCTGTTTTGGAGAATCACGAAGCTACTGCTGTATTTTATTCAGGGCTATCAGGACTTTTTTCATCTCGGTCATGGCATCTGACACTTTTCTTCTTGCAGCCTGTTTTCCTGTGCGTGCAGGATTGCATGGGTAAGTGACAGGAGAACCAACGTGGGAAACATCAGCTCAGACATTCCCAAATGACATGTTAATACTGAGACTGTACTGTTATAGAGCTGGCTTGGAATGCTACAGAGCTTCTCCCCCTATTGTGAAAGAAAGGTTGATCCTGCCAAAATGCAATCTTTTAGCTTATAAATATTTTTAAAATACTTATATCTTACCACCCTCTCTGTGTCTTCAACTTTTGGTTTTCTTTGAAAGTGGAGCCAGAAATAATTTTTCTGGTGTTGAAATAAAAACCTGAATCTTTAAGATGGTCAACTCTTTTTGTGCTTGAGGGACTTTTAAATGTACTTTATCTGGATCCTTTGACATTGCAAATCAGCAGTGCTTGTGAGGATTCTAAGCTGAGTCAATCCACAGGTCACAGTCAAATCACAGTGGTGGGTTACTCCAAATTATTGCTGTAGTGATTTTAAAAAAGTGGAAAGAAATCTTGAGAATTCATGCAATGTAGTATACAGCCTTTGATTTTTCTCTCAATAAGAGAAAAATCAGGATTCATAATTTTGTAAAAGAACTTTTGAGGCATAAAGAAATAAAGTTTTTCCTGAATAGTGTTGTTCCAGTAGTCAGCAATAACTAACGAATTTTATATTATTAAATGTTTGTGATGTGACAAACAACACTGGAGGATTTAAGAGAAATACGGAAGTTTAGATCCTGTAAGCAGTTCAGTTCTAATTTATCAGCATAGAATCCTCACATATCCAGCCTTACATGTGGAGAACATGCAAAAAAAAAACATTCATGATGTTGTGAATGGCACACACACACACACACACACACACATACAAATTTGCCTTTTTGGCTGTCTTATTCTTCAAGTGCTACCTGTTTCCCCTGGATTCTAAAGTGTAGTTTAAGATATTGAGCACAGTGAAATATAGAACCCCTAGGGAAAGGCTAACAATTCACATGTCGTTGTTCATTTTCTTGCCACTGCAATGAGTATCTGATCTTCAAAAAAAAATCTGCTCCTGCTGTGGGTTAGTGTTATTGCAATTAAAGGAGAAGTTTCCCAAAGTTTTGTACATGAATCAGATGTGGGAAATGAGATGGTTCAGAAAGGTTTTTCATGGAATGCCTTTATTGATATGTAATCTGGCATATTTATCTGTTTTGCCCTAATGCTGTTTATCTCAGATGAATTTTCTACTTAGCCACCAAATCATTTTATTGCATGTCAGTAACAAAAAAAATTGGCTGTGATTTAAATATGATAAAATATGAGCAACTTTATTTCTGAAATTTCAAACCCCTTTTCATATATATTTGATGAAACCCTTAGTTCTCTATAGATGCATTTTATTCTAGAACATAAAGCAAATGCTAATTAAAAATTTGTAATTACATGGGATATATGATAGGTAAAAAATAGATTCAGATAGCTCTTGTTCTTTTTCAGAATAGATTAAAACAATGCACACAGTGAAGTACAGATAAAACTTAATTTTATATGTAATATGTACAATGAGACCTATAGCAATGAAAACACTGTAGATGGAGTTTGAGGAGAAAATAGGAATAAAATCTTTATTTCATTACTCTATTCCATAATTAAATCCTATGATTTCCTTTTGTCTCAAAATTGTTCCACAGTTGGTAGGAGAGGGTACAGTGCATTCTTGGGATATTTTTAAATTGATATTTGCATTAACTTGTATTTATAGATCATCTCCATTGATGAGAGAAACAATAATATTGTAATGTTAATAAAGAATGCAGACAAGAATCCTGTCCTTAAAGAGTTTAAGGTGCATGTGAAGACAAAGTGGCTGGACAATCATAACTTAGATTATAAGTGTAGTGATCTGTGTACATGCAGGTACTTCTAGACTGGATGCCTGGACTGATAAGGGTGGTGCTACCATTTAAGTAAGATTCTCCCCCCCCCAAAAAAAAATCCCTTCATGTTGGAGCTTAAACTGTAATGTGAGCTATAAGAAAGTTGGAAACTTAATTCGACTATTGGGTCTGGAGGTGGGATCTTTGGGAAGTGATGGAGATCAGATAATGTCATCCTGGTAGATTTATAAGAAAAGTGGGAGGACTCAGAACATACACACATGCTCTTTGTCTCGTACCATATGATACTTTGCCCCATCTTGAGATTCTGCTAACAAGAAGGCCCTCAGAGATGTAGCCTTTCAACCTTGCGCCCCAGACCAGAGGCAAAATGATTCTCATTTCTTTAAACTCACTCAGTCTGTGGTATTTTATTATTGGCAATAAAAAATGTACTGCTGCAAATGGAATGTCAGGGAATGTGTCCTCTAGCCCTTGATGTCTTGAATCTCAGTCAGAAGGAAATATCTGAGGGGAAAAAGTTCTAAAGAGAAGAAACACTTGTTTAAAGACATTTGTATCAGCAAAGGAGAAAATACAGAAATGGGTGTAGGTGACTCATCGTAGTTGATTTATTGGACAAATATCCAAAATTGCCAATCATGTTTACGTTATAGTGATTGGATCAGCATCAGAGATGTGAACAGAATCTGAGAGTGAACAGAATCTGAGAGTCAGTCAATTCGATTACCAAACAATTACCCAGAAGAAGAAATGGGTAAGTGGGACTCAAAACCCTACTAAGATAAGGCTCAAATTCACAGAGTCTACATTTGCAGAATCTTGGTGTTCATTTCCACATGAAATTATACGGAGAGTCAGTATACTTGTTTTTACTATGTGTTGATTTATTTAAATATGTTCATTAAATATAATTTTCATAATTTTTAGTGTTTCTTCACATTTTATATACTGAAAGCTTCCAGTCTGGAGAAGCACTGCACCTGCCTGGTCTTCTTGTGAGGGACAATGGCATGGCTGAGGTCGGAGAGCACCCTAATCCTCCACAGGAGTAATGTCTCACCCACAGCTGTGCATTAGGTTTCTGGAAAGGCAGCAGCATTCACTAGACCTTGGCCTAGTCCTCTTTTATGGTCCATTCTCTGCTTCTGTATCCTTTATATCAGAACAGCAAACAAGCCTCTCTAAGCTTCAGCGAAATAATTAAATTCAGATATTACTAGTAAAACTTGGAACTTTGTGAAGAACTAAAAGAAGCAATGTTAGAAGATTTAAGGGCAAGAGGATAAGTACTAAAATTGATGTAGCAAAAATGATGATTCTTTAAATTTAACAAGAAATTATATAGTGAAACAGATTAATATTATATTAGGTTTTTTTTTTTTAACACAGCCAAGCTATGCTCGAACTCTTACCAATCCTCCTGCCTCAGCCTCTTGAGTGGTGAGATTGCATAGTAGAGAAATTTTAAAAATGTTAACCTTCTTCCCTACATCTAGATCTAGAGTAGTAGCAGATAGAATAGGTTTCCCTTTTTTGTTTGAATTCAGTCTTGTTTTTATTTGGTTAAAGATCCTAAAATACTCCTAACTCTTATACAGGATCTAAAGACACATCCTTTCATGGGTCTTTATTTCGTGGGTGAATTGGTAATTGCAGTTTTTAAATGAGGCAAGCAGACAGTGGAACACATCTAAATTTAACCATGCTGGATAGTTAACCTTTTTTTCTCTTAAAGACCTGGCAAATCTCACTGATAGATGCAAATCCTAAATGTTTAGGCAATTATGACACCAAAGTATAAATAGCTAATCTTAGGGCACCTGCAGATTGATGTTTAATAATTTAAAACTGTAAAATATCTGCCCAGACTGGACAAATTATTTTCCCATCAGCAACATTAAATGCTATCGCTGAAAAGACAAACAAGCCACAAACATCTGAATAAGAGATGAATTCAGAACACAAGGAGGAGAACTTCTGCAGACGTCCAGCAACACAACTTCCCCTTTCTTTCTGCTGGATTAGCTCCAATCCAGCCCAAATTGCTGAACTGACATGTGGTAAACTTGGACGACCCAGAAGAGGCGAAACATATCCAGCTGTGCAGATCTGGCAGTTTGCTGTTTCACCTGGTATTTTTGGAAAGCAAATCGGCTGTCACACTTTTGGATCAATCACTTGTAGTAAGTTAAACGTTTTCCCAGTTTCCTTGCACAAGCAATGAAAAATATCTCAAGAAAGATGGAATTCAGAGAGCAGACTTTTAAGTAAGTAACTCAGTTCAGGCTTCAGGTGAGTTTAATCTAGAGAATTGGAGAATTTGTCCATCTTGTTTTTTTAATTATCTTTGCTGCACCTAGGAGAAGCTAGCTAATGGTTTCAATGTTCTTTTATAAAGTTCTTAAGTTTCTATGACACAGCTTTTAATTTCTCGGGAAAGTTTAAAACATATCAAAGAGCTTTCACTGTGTGCTTACTGGATCTGGTATTTGACTGCTGGAAAGATTTGTGCTTTACACTGGATTGCACATCCTTGGCATTCAGAGGCTCTGTCCTATTCATGTTATCTCAGCCTCATCCTAACTGGTTCACGGTCTCAGGTGCTCAGCTGATAGCCATAGATAAAGTTTATTGAAATTCAATGGCACATTGTTGTAAATTTCTTCCTTTTGCCTTTTAAGGACTTGCAGTCCTGTAGAAAAATTTAACACCCTCTCTAAATCATTGTATCTTATTTTATACTTGACAAAATAAATGAAAGAAAGTGTCACAATAATAATGGTGTGAAGTAAAAATGGTATTAGGGAATGCAAAGCGGACAGGGTTTATTAATTGGGGAATCTTTAGTGACCAAAGGGCAGAAAAAACCCCAACATATTAACAACTAAATTGGACAGAGAGAAAAATCAAATAAGCCATGTGAGCAGAGCTTAAGGGCTGAACATCCCAGGCTAAGTGTAGGCTAAGCTAAGTGGCCCACTGAGGGTGGGAAGGCCTACTTGTGCAAATCAGCAGACATTAACTGAGCACCAGTAAGTGACACTGGAAAGGTTAATCAAGGTTACATTTTTGTGGTGCATGGAAAGCAAAGGGTAGAGTTTGTGTTTTATCCTGTTGGCCATACACAAGCCATTTAAGTCCTTTACTTTACATTGGTATGAAAGACCCTGCGCCATCCTGCCTAAACTGCCCGGTGTACTTCTCATGCTCTCTTTCATGAACCATAGCATATTGAATCAGTTATTATTTCCACTATAAGATGAAGACTTTCCTTTCTTTACTTTGTTAGTGCCTTTTCTAAACAGGTTTTTGGGTTTTTTTGTCTCCTGCTGTATAAATTGGAACTTCCACCTCAGATGCTAAGCCTTCCGTCACTTTCTTGTCAGACCCTACATTTGGATTTCATAGAAACTTAACAGAACCTTACTGACTAGTAATTTTCTTATTTGATTCATGGTTCAATGTGGACTTATCTAACCTATGAAATGACAAAACTGAGATCTCTGTTCATTTCTATTCTTTGTATAACTCTATAAATTAGGAAATAGTAACATGCATATTAGAAATATTAAATATTTCTTAGAAGGGTAAATAAACAAGTGGACAAAACACTTTTTTATTTTAGAGAAAAAACAATGATACAATAGGAAATTGACAATGGTTAATATATTGCCTATTGTTTGTCTTCAAAGTAGTTGCTGAGGTTACAAGATATGGGTGTATGTAATTGATTAAGTGATAGAAACAAAATTTTTTCAGTGAAGTAAAAGAAATCAACAGTGTAATTATCCTAGCTATATATATATATATATATATATATATATATATATCCCCTCTGTTTCTCCTTTCATGCATCCCAATTGTTATTTACTTTTGAGCAGTTTCTTTCCTTCTCACAATATCCATTTTGGATCTTATCTATTTTTTCAGTTTCTTACACTAGGGAGATAATACAATGCTTACATATGTGAGCGTGATTTATTTCAATTATGAGTATGTTCTCTAGTTGCATCTATTTACCTATAAAAGCCTCAAGTTTATCCTTCTTTTTAGCTGAGTAGTACTCCACTGTATAAAAATACCACATCTATTTTTAATCTGTTCCGGTTGATGGGCATTTGGTTTGTTAGCAGGAATTAGCTATAACAAATTGTGCATAAGTGTACATATATCACTGTGGTATTGTGTTTTTAATTCTTCTAGGAAAATGCCAAAAAAGGAGAATAGCTGGGTTGATTGGGATCTCTAATTTTAGTTTTTGGGGAATCTCCACAGTAATTTCCACAGTGGTTGTAGCAGTCTACACTTTCACCAACAGTTGAGAAGGGTTCCTTTTTCCCCACGGCCCAGCCAGCATTTGTTATTTGTTGATTTCTTGATAATGGCCATTCTTCCTGGGGTGAGATGGAATCTCAGTGTTGTTTTAATTTGCATTTTTCAAATAACCAGTGATTTTGAACATTTTTTCATGTTTGCCATTTGTATATCTTCATCTGAAAAGTGTGTATTCATCTCAGATGCCCATTTTTGGATTGGGTCTTTGAATTTGAGAATTTTGATTTTTTCAATTCTTTATATGTTCTAGATAGAAGTTCTTTGTCTGAGGGACAGTTGGATAAAATTTTTTCTGTGGATGTTTTTCACTCTGTTGGTAAATAAAATGAGGACCCAGTTGTTGATTCTTTGAAGTACTTTCTGTACAGTTTGTGTATTGTTCATTAAATTTCTGGCTATCCTGATGTCTTCATGATTTCTACCTATTTTGTCTTCCAGCAGATTTAGTGCTTCTGTTTTAATATTTAGATCTTTGATCTGTTTTGACTTTAGTTTAGTGTATGATGATAGACATGGATCTAATTTTAGGCTTTGGCATGTGGAAAGCTAGTTTTTCCATCACCATTAAAAATGCTATCTTTCTTCCAAAAAACATGTTTTGCCCTTTTGTAAACGATAAGGTGAATGAGCATGCTTGTGGTTGTGTCTACATCTTCTAGTCTGTTCCACTGATCTTCAGATCTTTTTTGCCAGTATCATGCTGATTTTATCACTGTATCTTTGTAGTATATTTTCAAATAAGGGATGATCTGATGCCTCCTGCCTTGCCATTGTTATCCAGGATTCCCTTTGCTATTCTTAGTCTCTTCTGTTTCCAAATGAATTTTAGAAATGTTTTCTCTAGCTTTGTGAGGTATGCTAATGATATATTGACTGTGATTGCATTAGATCTAGATAACAATTTTGGGAATATGCCCATTTTCACAATGTTGGTTCTTCCTGTCCATGAGCAAGGTATATCTTTCCATTTTCTGATATACTCTTTGACTTCTTTTTTTCAGAGTAATGTGATTTTCAGTGTATAGATCTTTTATTTCCTTTGTTAAATTTATTTCTAAGTATTCATTTTTTTGGATGCTAATGTGAAGGATGTGGTTTCCCTAATTTCTTTCTCAGTGACCTGGTTGTTTATGTAGAGGAATGTTATTGATTTTTGACTGTGTATTTTGTATCCAGCTACACTACTAAAATTGGCTATTCATTATAGAAGACTTTTGGTGGAGTTTTTGGGGTCTTCTATGTAGAATGTCATGTTATCAAGAATAATGATAGTTTAACTTCTTCCTTTCCAATTCGTATTCCTTTTATTTCTCTCTCTTTTCTAATTACTCTGGCTAATGTTTCCAGAACTATATGGAATAGGAGTGGTGATAGTAGACACTCTTGTCTTCTTCCTGACTTTAAATGGAGAGCTTTCAGTTTTTGTCCATTTACTATAATGTTGGCTCTTAGTTTGTCATAGATGGCTTTTAACAGATTGAGGTAAAGACTATCTATTCCAAGTTATTGTAGGTTTTTTTTTATCATGACTGGTTGTTGTACTTTATCAGAAGATTTTCTACATCTGTTTGAGGTGATCATGTGATTTTTGTCTTTGGCTCTTTTGCTATAGTGTATTACATTTGTTGATTTGCATATACTGAACCATCCCTGCATTCCTGGAATGAATCCCACTTGGCCAAGGTGTATAATCTTCTTGTTGATTTGCTGCATTCTGTTTGCTAGGATTTTTACATCTAGGTTCATTAGGGAGATTAGCCTATGATTCTCTTTTTGTTTGGGTCTTTCTCTGGCTTTGATATCAGAGTAATATTTGCCTCCAGGAATGAGTTAGGGAGAATTACTTCACTTCCAATTTCATTAAAGAGTTTTAGGAGCATTTTCTAAATTTCATAGAATTGAGCTGTGACTCCATTAGAAGCTGAGTTTTTCCTTTGTTGGTAAGTTTTTAATTACATTTTTAATTTCATTAACTTATGTTGGGTTATTCAAAATTTTTATATCCTCCTAATTCAGCTTTGGTAATTCACATGTTTCTAGGAATCTGTCCATTTTTTCTGTGTTTTCTTTCTATGTGAGTAAAGATTTTCAGAGTAGGTATTGATGATCCTCTGAATTTCCACAGGATCTGTAGTGATTTTACAATTTTCATTGCTTATAGCATGATTTGGTGTTTTTTTTTTCCTTTTTTTAAAATCAGGTTGGCCAGACTTGACAATTTTATTTATTCTATCAAAGAACAAACTCTTCAATTCATTAATTCTTTGTATGGTTTTGTTGGTCTTAATTCTGTTAATTTCTGCTCTGATATTTATAATTTCCTCCATTCTATGGGCTTTGAGTTTCATTTGCTCTTTTTTTTTAAAGAAGCTTGGGATGCAGCATTAGGTTATTTATGTTCATTCTATTTTTCTGATGTGAGAATTTGCCACTATAACTCTCCCTCTTAATACTACTTTCATTGCATCCTATAGGTTCCAGTAAGTTGTATTTGCATTTTCATTTGATTATAGACATTCTTTAATTTCTTTAATTTTGTCTGTGATCCATTGGTTATGCAGGAGCATGTTATTTAATTTCCATGTGTTTATGGAAGTTTTACAATTTCTTTTGTTGTTAATTACCAGTTTTGTTGCACTACACTCAGATAACATGCATTGGATAATTTCTACTCATTTGCATTTATTTAAGCATATTCCATGGACTAGTGTATGGTAATTTTAGATAATGTTCCATATGTAACTGAGAAGAATGTGAATTCTAATATTGTTGGGAGGATCCATCAATAAATGTCTACTAAGTCAATTTATTCACAAGTTTGGTTGAGTTTTGTTATTTGCTGATTTTTTGTCTAGTTGATCTATCTCTTTGTGACAATAGGATATTAACATCCCATGTTACAATTGTTATTTGATTTTTTGTGTCTACTAATATTTGTCTTTATATAGTTGTGTGCTCCCATATTTGTTGCATATATATTTAGGATTGTTATTCTTTCCTCTTGAATTTTTCCCATAACAGTTATGTAGTGACCTTTATCTCTTTCGCTCATTCTTGGTTTGATGTTCACATTGTCTGCAAACAGAATAACTATCCCTGCTTTTTCCTGGATTCCTGTGTCTTGGAGTGTTTTCCACTCTTTGACTTTCACTCTATGAATTTTTGAGTTAAATGTGTTTCTTGAATACAGCATATTGTTGTATTTTCTTGACCCATTCTGCCAGTCTGTTTATTTTGATTGGTGAATTGAGGTTATTTACATTAATGATTTCAACTGTATTGGCTCATCTTTGTCATGTTATTGTCTTGCTATTTGTTCAGTACTTTCCTCCTCTGATTAATTGCTTTCCCTGTTTGGTGGTTTCTTTCTATTGCTGTTCTTGGAATTATGGTCATTTTGACACTGGCTAGGCTAACTTTTAGTAGTCTTTGCAGTGTTAGTTTGGTAGTCATGAATTTATCCAGTTGTTCTTTGTCATGGAAGTACCATATTTCCACATTAATTTTGAAAGATAGTTTTTCAGGTACATAAATCTTGTCTGGAAATTGTTTTCTTTCAGGACATGAAATACTTCACTGTAAGCTTTTCTTGACTAGATGGTTTGTGTGGGAAGTGTGCCATGATTTTGATAAGCTTTCCTGAATAGCTTTTTAAAATTTTTTAAAAAAATTTTTGTTTAAAGAGAAAAAAAGCAAAACAAGAAAAAAGGGTAGAAATAATACAGAATTTCAAAAAAAACAGTAAGAAATCACTAGTTGATAAATTACATATTGTCTTCTTAGAAATAGTTGATCATGTTACAAAATTAAGGCATACAAAGTGGACATTCAAACAGTGAGTCTGCAAACAGTTCTGTTCAACAATCCAAAAAAACTTAGTAATATGGTTATCAATCCTACACACTTAAACATACTTGCAGTTATATCCTTTAGAGCACTTTCTTTCCCTCCTTTTGCTTTTTAAATCCATTATCTGTTTAGTTATATCATGTTTCTGCTTGCTTAGTATCTTATTGATCTGTTTTATTGTAGTTATTTTCTTTTTAATTACCTTATATAATTCTGTTGTTTTGTTTTTGAGTTTCTCCTCATCCATGTTACATGGATCTGCTTTGGTGGAGTGGAGAGTTTTTGGAGGTATTTTGTTACCTTGTTTTCTCATGTTCTATTTCTTAAATTTGATTTTTATTAACTTGGAGGTAGTAATATACAACAAAACACGCTGGAATAAAGCCAAATGAAACAGTGTAGTGAAATTGGTACAGAACATCACAGCAAGTCACCAGAGCAACAGTAATAGGCACCATTGTATATCTCATTATTTTCACAATAGTTGTTCTTTCAATCAGGTATAGCAAAATCAAAAGAAATATACAATATTATAGAACTTATCAAAACAGAATATTGAAAAGAGCAACAACATTAATCAGAACAAAGCTAAACGGTGATAAAAATATTGGCCTCAAAGAACTAGTTTAAGGAAATACACCCCACTCGCTGCATTACATACTATCAAGCTCCCAAGAGAGCCAAGATCCCTGGATCCCACTTGCTAATGGTGGAGAGGTGATACATTTGATTTTAAGCCCGAGCCCCGGTAGGCATCAGGGTGGTTGCTGGGTTGCTCAGCACCCTAAGTTCCAACATAGCGCGCATCTCAGGAAACGCTGTTGCTTCTTGCTTCTTGCCCTGGGGTGGCTGCTGCTTGCCAGACCACAGCCACTTACCAGGGCAGCAGGCTGCTTGCTGGGTTGCTCAGTGCCCTAAGTTCCAACATGGCGTGGATCTCAGGAAACGCTGTTGCTTCTTGCTTCTTGACCTTGGTGGCCAAGGCTTGCCAGACCACAGCCACTTACCAGGGTGGCAGGCTGGTTGCTGGTTGGCTCAGCGCCCCAAATTCCAACATGGCGCAGACCTCAGGAAACGCTGTTGCTTCTTGCTTATTGCCCTGGGGTGGCCATGGCTTGCCAGACCACGGCCACTTACCAGGGCAGTAGGCTGTTTGCTGGGTTGCTCAGTGCAAGTTGCCAAGTTCCAACATGGCGTGGATCTCAGGAAAGGCTGTTGCTTCTTGCTTCTTGCCCTGAGTGGCCGTGGCTTGCCAGACCACAGCCACTTACCAGGGTGGCAGGCTGCTTGCTGGGTTGCTCAGCACCCTAAGTTCCAACATGACCTTTTTTTTTTTTTACTCTAACAGCTTTTAAGTTTCTTTATTGGTGGTGGATTTCTGGGCTCTTCATTATTATATATCTGAGTGTAGATCTATTTTGTTATGACTAATTGGAGTTCTATATGCCTCAATATCTGTATGTCAGATTGTTTTACCATGCTTGGGAAATTTTCTGCTATTACTTCTACAAATAGTTTTTCACATCATTTGTTTTGATTTGTTTACTTTTTCATTGATGCCAATTATTCATATGTTATTTTACTTTGTGTCTTCTTGCAGCTATTGAAATGTTGTTTCTTGAGCTTTTGTTATTTTCAAGAGATCTTTCCTTCATGATTGCTAATAGTGGTCCTATCTTCATGGCCTAAAAGTCTACTTCAGTTTCGTTCAAGCAGTTTTGCCAGCTTTCAAAGGAATTTTTAATTTCTTGCGTATCTGTTTGAATCCATTTATGCATTCTATTTATTTCCTACATTGATCATTCATTCTTTTCATCCTCTTCCTCTCATCATTTTTTTAACCATCTCTACTCTAGATTTGTTGAGGAATTCCTTTGGAAATGTTGACTTTTTTTTTTACTTGAGAGATTACGTATGATCTGATTTCCTGTATAGTCTCATGTATTTTTTTCTTTACTTTGGTTGCTATTATTTCAGAAATTTCAGGAGTGTGTTTTACAGTTTATTTTATGTTGATGTCTCCTGTGCTGGTTCTTGGTGGGCTGTGGTTCTGAGATCACAGTTTGCTTTTTTGTCTTGTCATTTTCTGTTTCAAAAACTTTTTTATTTTATTTTCTGTGATGTTCCTTGTGGGTTTTTGTTATAGATAGTTCTATCACTAGTATCAAAACCTCTCTAGGAAAAGTCTGTTCTTCAGGGATGTTTTCTGTGTGTAGGAGATTTTTGGTTTGTTTCTGTTACAAGATCCTACCTTTGCAATTAATTAATAGTGTGATGTTGGTATCTGTTTAGCTCATCTTCTGGTCCTTTGATGTAGTGCTGTGGTGAAGTTATTAACCTTTCCAGTATTGTTACAGAAGGGAGAACAACTGCTTACAACAGATAAGGCATCTTCACTGAAGTAGTAAAATTAACAATAACAATAGCATCAGGAACAATTTTGTAACTGCCAAATTTTGGTAACTATTTATTTTGTACTTTTGACCAGATGAGTAGAGTCTGTGGTTGTATATAATAGAAGCAATCATAAATTAAGAGTTTATTTGCAGCATTTCCCCTTGGTAGAGTGGTTTTACCCTATTGTGGAAAAATTTAGGGAGGGTAGTGTATAAAACAAAGATAACTGGAAAGGAAGGGGAAGCAATGCTGGAAAACAAAGGATGACTATGTAAGATCTAAGAAACTAGAGAAGGAGCTAGAAAAAGAATGAAAGAGTATTCAAGTGATCATCTGAACTTGGTCTCTGGGTGTAGGGGATGGGATTAGTTTTCTGTGGTTGGAGTTATCTCCAGCCATTTAGAAAACAGAGAAAAAAAGAGAGGAAAGAAAGAAAGAAAGAAAGAAAGAAAGAAAGAAAGAAAGAAAGAAAAGAAAGAAAAGAAAGAAAGAAAGAAAAGAAGAAAAGAAAAGAAAAGAAAAGAAAAGAAAAGAAAGAAAGAAAATATATGAAGAAAAAGAAGGAAAGAAAGAGAAAGGATAATAATCCAGAATAAAGGGCTGATTACAGTTATGGATACTTCCCAAAGCTGGTTGCTTGTTCCTTAGAGGCCTGGGTCACCTGTTGTCACAGGTTGTTATTGTTATTTCAGAGTTTTTACACCACTACTCTTACCTCTTCATCCTTTGTGCCTTAGTTGGGATCCTGCTGTGTTGCGGGCCTTCCTGCTGGTCTCTGCACCTTCCCAGGTGGTAGAAAGGGGAGGGGCTGCCCTCCTCCAGCACAGCTCCACTGGGTTCTTGAGGTGGCAGACAGGTGAATGGGACAGATAAAACAGTTTTGGAGCTTAGAAACTATATAATATTTTGCAAGTTTAACTTTCAAATAAAATTCTATGATTCAAAGCTCACTATAGTATGATAATGTGAATTTTTTTGTACATGGCTATAAAAAAATCACATTGATTTAGAACATCGAGAGTAGACTGTAGAGATAAGGAGGATTATAGAATATCCTTAAGGAAATGTGTTTTATTACTTCCAAAAAGATTATTTATTTTAAACTACAAACTGTGTATCAACATGCAAAGTGTTATTATAGTATTATTTCACAGATACACATTATATAAGTTGCTATTTTATTCAAAGTTGTGACAAAAATGAAAAATTTAGGGAATCATTATCTACAAATCTTTAATTATCAACATTACTTTACACTCTATATTTTGCCTTTATAATTAAATTTGGAAAAGTCAAAATTTTACTTGATAATATATATCAAATTTAATGCTAAAAATTCTAGTAATGATAGTCTTTTTAATACAGGAGAAACTAGCATTTAAATAATTGTCTCAAGTACTTCTGGCACTAAATTAGTACATAAAATAAAGTAAATCTATTTTTCTACTTGAACAATAACAGTTTCCCAAAATATATTTGTTGTAGTTTTTAAGTTTGTATGTAACACTGTTTTAAAATAATGAATTCTAAATTATTTTGAGATTAAAATATTTAGTAAGTAAATACCAATGAATAACTGGTTTAATACCTAATTGAACTGTAAATCCTTTCATTTTGCAAATTGGAATGTAAACCCATTATTTTGATAAAGGGATTAAATTATTAAAGAATTTTATTAAGAACATTGTGTGTGCATTTTAAGTGGAGATGATATCTATTACTTTTTCAAATGGTCAGAGTAATAATACAGTCAGCTGTTTTTTCCCCCAAATGTTTCTGCCAAAAAGTCAGGGTTGGAAAGAATAGTAAACACTGAATTTAAAAAAGAACATAGAGATTTAGAAATGGAAACCTGATGATGACTAGAAAGTGATGAATTACATTGTGTTTCTTTCTCTAGTGGTTTCTGTGTGCTGCAATCACTGTTTTTTGAGAATCTGTTTGAAGATCTACATTTTGACACATTATGGCAAATGGAGAACTTAAAATTTTATAAAAGTAAAAACATCAAAATTACTTAATTAAAATCAAAATAGTATGTCTAGCCATCATAATGACATGGATCTTAAAATTGATTTTAAAAGTCATAAGAGCAGTTGCATTATGGGAATAGTTAGTACTGTGATTTTGTTTCGAGTTGTTATTATTCTTTGACCCACAGTGTGCTAAGTGACACAGAGTAGCATGTCATCTGTCAGGACTTACTGTGCGATATCTATCCAAAACCTGTAGGTTAGGACACAACCAGATGCATGCAGAGTTAGGGATGATGGAAGAAAAGCATCTTTTCCCTTTATCTTGTTCATAGGTGTTGGTTTGGAGAACACTCTATGGACTAAATGCAGCATGTCCTCAGTCAAAGCTAGAAGCTTAACCCAAAGCATAGAAATCTCTGACAACAGCTCTAGTGTAGATAATAGTGAAATACGATTATGAATGGAAATCAGAATCAAGATGGAAAAAAGAAATGTTTGTAATTTTCCAGGACCCAAAGTCTATTGGAGAGAAAACATTATTCTTTATCCCTCTTTTCATTGATGTCCTTGTATAGCATATGATAGTTGGTGAGTGTAAATGTTAATTATTGCTATGTGATTCTGGTATGCAAGGGAAGTATAAATAGTGATACATGAAAGTGTACTGGTACCTTTTCATGTACAGTGGGGGATGGAAGGAATAGTTTTTCAATTCAAACTCAATTGGCATATAATGCTTCTTTCCAAGGGGAATAAATATTGATTCATTCTAAATTGCTATGGATCTGGCATTTTGATAATTTATGAAAAATTAAAAGGAAATGTATGTTATATTAAATATTAAAAACAGTGCATAATAGAATTCTCTGTCTCTCCCTGTGGGCAGGCCTTTATCACTGGAATCAGGATCTAAACAGCTTTCTTTTGGAGCAAGCTTTGCTGAAGAAAGGATCTCTAGATGACATTTCCCTTGAGTCGAGAGACTCATTACGTTTCATGAGTTTCGGCCTTCGATATACGAGTTCAAAATAATTCAGACTGGGATGCTTCCTAATTTGTAGTTGACTTCTACACAATATTATTTTCCTCTCCTTACTTTCCATTCCTTACTTCCGCCCTCCCCCACTACCTCAGGATAAAGTACTTTTCAGTCCCTTCACTTATCTTGCCTACTGTTATGACTAGGACATCCAAAATGTCCCACAGAAGGCTCATAGTGTTGAAGACTTAGTTGCTGATGGGCTTTGGGGAAGTGGTTGGTTACTGAGGGCTCTCATGTCAAAAGCGGATCAATCCGTTGATGAGATCATGGTTCAATGGTATTATTGGACAGTGAGGGAAACTCAGGAGGTGGTGCCAAATTGAAAGAAGTGGGTCAAGGAGGGCATGCCTTTGCTGCATGCATTTTTTAAGGCCTTTTCTCATCTTTCTCTGCTTCCTGGCTGCCATGAGGGGAGTGTGTGTTCTTCACTACGCTCTCCTACAATGGGTTTGCCTTGGAACCAGCCAACCACAGACTGAAATCTCTGGCACAATGATCCAAACACATGTTTCATCCTTTAGGTTTGTGTGTCAGGTATTTTGTCATAGCAACAGAAAGGTGGCTGATGAACCTCTTGATTTTCAGCTCATCTCACCACTGGCTTTGTGTAACACAGCAGTCTCTCAAAGCCAATTCCTATACTGATTTTATTAGAAGCACCTGGTAAATGTGTTAAAAAGAATAATAAAAAGGCTACCATAACCACATTTAAGCTTACTGAATCAGACACATTACCCATTAACAAAAATTTTATTGATTTTAAAATTGTTCAAAACTTTTGGAAATTAGTGCATTTTATGTGGGATGGAGGACATGAGTTTTATTTGGAGGTCTCTAAATTCAGCAACAGAGTAAAAGTTTTTGATAAATGTGAAGCATCTGATGAGATTCACTTTGCCCATGTTATATTTTGAACATTAAAAAAAAAGAGAGGCAGCCTTGTAGGTTTTTCTTGAATTAGTCATGAAAATAAGGACTTTTACAGATCTAATATCTATTTATTTACTGTTTGTAAAATACCTATCAACAAACTCAGAAATAATATCCTAATAGCTACAAGAGACTCAAGCAGCTAAAATAATAACTTTACATGGTACATCACAGATTCACAAAGTGTATGTTATATGTTTCAGGCAGACAATTGATAATCTTATAATAATGATATTAAATTCTTGGCAAATGGAATCGTATAATTTAGTTATGATTTTAAGAATCTTTCAGCTCAGTGGTTTTAAAAAATATCTAATAATTTTAATCATCTTTTTCAAGTGGAATCTTACACAAAACCATGATATGGAATATTAACAAAAGTAGAATTAGTGTGGTTGAAGAGTACAGAAACTATGTAGTCAAATTTTATAGAACAGGTGATTTAGACCAAGAGAAATTTTTACTTTACTAAGGTAATAAGTAAGAAAGCTATAAGTAAAAGGGCTCATTTGTCTCTCATTTTCCCATTTTTTTTCTGTAAATTGTGCTGGATCTAGTAGAGAAATCTGACAACAGGAAAGTTACATAATTTAGATTTAAAAATTGTATCTGTTTTTTAGTACTATCATAGTAAAGTACCATAAATAGGATATACAAAGTAAATATGATTTTTTTATACTTCTAGAGAATAGAAGCTGGTTCAGTTCAGTGTTGTCCCGGTTAGGTTCTTCTTCAGCTGTTCCTCTTGACCTGTAGATGGCTATCTTCTTGCCATGCCTCTGTCTTTTTTCCTGATCTCATTTTCTTACATAGGTACCAATCAAGTTGGGTTAGACTCTCTCATATGATCTCTTATTACCTTAATCACACATTTAAAGACCTTATGTCTCAAGACAGTCACATTATGACTTACTGGATAGTAAAACTTCATCATATGATTTGGGAAGGACACAATGTAGCCCATAACATCCAGTAACTAATAATTGATCAATTCTGTATTAATTCAAATTCGTGAAACAGAAGAAATCCATTTCAGATTTGGTGATAATCTTAGCAAAGCAATTTCAGGTAATGGACCATGACATAGTGATAAGTAGTAGGGAAAGTGATTTGTCGCTCTATTTCAGTGTTTATGTGACTCTCCTATGATTTATATGATTTTACAGACATTGTAAGAAAATACAAAATTAGACTAGGTTTGAAGTTCCTTCTATAACTCATAGGTAGTGAATATTTTTTCTTGAAAGAAAAGAAAGGAGTTAGAATTATGTTTCCAGTGATCTCCCTGCACCCTGCAACCCTTTGGCTGTGCTGGAATATAGAGAGTGTTACCAATACTGATATGGCAATAAGTAAAAGTAAAAGTGTTTGCTTGACTTCTGCTTTAGAAAATAAATTTTTGTGATGTAATTGGCACATCTAGTTTTTTGGAAAATTTCAAATATATAATATAGTATGTTTATCTTCACCACGCTATGCATTAGATCTCTAAAAAGTATTTATCTTCCATAAATGAAACTTTGTGGCCTTTGACCAACATCACCGTGATCTTTCCTCTTTCACCCCCCAATGGCCTCCACTCTACTCTCTTTCTATGAGCCTCACTGTGTTTAGTTCGTGTGTGAGGGACACCATCCAGTGCGTACCTCTGTCTATGTCATGCTTATTTTATTTGGCGTAGTGTTTTCCAAATCCATCTATGTTACTGTAAGTGACAGAATCTCCTTCTTTGTAAATGCTAAATTATATACATTTGTATAAGTCTGCATTTATTCAATCATTAATGGCCATTCAGTTCTTAGCTTATTCTAAAAATGGACATGGGAGTGGAGATATCTCTTTGTAAATCTGTTTTAAACTCATTTGACATATATCTGTGTGATTGCTGGTTTTTATGCTGTTCTATTTTTATTTTTTTGATGAGATTCTATAATCTGTCTCTTAATAGTGATATCAGTTTAATTTCTCACCATTATAAATGAGTCCCTCACTGACACTGGTTGTTGTCTTTGATATGGATGATGGGAGATGATATCTCACTGTGGTGGTTTTGATTTGCATTTCCAGATAGAGATATTGGACACCTTCTAAGCCTGTTGGTCATCTGAATTTATTATTTTGATAAATGTTTATTTAGATCATTTGTGTACTCTTTTGAGATACTTGTAGTTTTGGTATTGATTCGTCTGTATTTCTTGTACATTTTAGATATTAACCTCTAACTGGTTGTATGATATACAAATAATTTTCTCTTTCCCATAATTGTTTTGTCTTGTGTACAAAGTTTTTTTTTAATCAGAATCCCAATGGCATTGTTTTTACAGAAATACAAAGGTAATTCTCCCATCCAAGTACTAACCAGGCCCAACCCTGCTTAGCTTCCAAGATCAGACGACATTGGGCGCGTTCAGGGTGGTATGGCCATAGACTACAAAGGTAATTCTAAATGTCATATGGAACCATATGAAAGTCCCAAAACAATCTTGAGCAATAAGAAAAAAAATGGGAAACACCACACTTCCTGACTTTGTTTTGTTACAAAATTATAACAAAACATCATATTACTGATATAAAAAGAGAACCATGGACCAGTAGAACAGAACTGAAAACCCAGAAATAAATCCACATATTTATGGTCAGTTGGTATTCAACAAGATTATCAAGAATGCACAATGGGGAAAGAAAAGTCTCTTCAGCAAATGATGTTGGCAAATTCAGATATTCATTTAACAACAACAAAAAATGAAATTTGGTCCCTGTCTCACACCATTCACAAAAGTCAACTTTAAGTGGATTGAAGTCTTAAAACAAGCCTTTTGGTAAAACTTCTAGAAGAAAAACATAAAGAAAAACATTAACATTGTCTTGATGTTGCTTTTCTGAATATGACAGCACTAGGACAATAAACAGTAGCAAAACTGAGCAAGAAAGATTACATTAAAGTTTACTGATAAATTTAGTATTGCCATGGGACAGAGGTGCACATGTGACTTCATCCATGAGGTCTGTCATAGTAGACCAGGGGTTAAAAACCAAGGAATATCAGTCCCACACCTAAGGCATTAATGTCAAGATGCCAGTCCTTCTTTGTGTTGGGATGTACCAGTGAATTCAGAGGCCCAGGTATATTTGCAGTATAACTTTTATCCCAGTGGAAAAAAATGATTTCCTGTGTCATAATTTTATACTCAGTGTTGAAGTAAAAATATTATAAAATTTGTCAATACAATAAAATGACTCAGGCACAGACAGAAGGCAACACAGTTTCTCAGATGCCAAACTGAGCTGTCTACTACATTGGACCTTTAAAGCAGCTTGGCTGACAATACCTGATGGGCTGAAGCAGGTGGCAGGTGGGAAAGGGCACTGACTGTGGAGGGGCCTGGGGAGAATATGGACCCGGGCTTTGGATGTGCTCCAGCCATGCCAGGCCAAGGCAGAGGGAACATTCTCAGTCCATTGGCATTGCTTTCACCTGTTTTCCAATGCTTAGCATCAGAAGTTATAAGCAGCTCTGGCTTTTAAGTATATTTAGAAGTTGCTATGTTTGCTTTTGCAAAAAAAAAAAAAATCTTCTATCTGATCTCCATTTCCTGGTTCCCATCGATTTCCTTATTTCTGCTTAAGAATTAACAGAACCTCATAATGTCTACTATAAGGCAGATACCCATGTTCTGGAATAACACAGCATCTTGCTCTTTCAACTTCCTTTTACAATTTAAATTACCCTACAGGTAGATATTAAACTAGATATTAGCTAATTTAAATGATTTTTACCTTAGTATGAGTGAATAATGAGGAGGCTGTCATAACTCTCCAGGGGCATTTGCATTTCATTAATGAGAATTTGTTAAGTAAATAACCAACTAATAGTGTTGTAATAAAAAGATAATTGTTGTTTTCAATATTTAGGAAAATATTTGTTGTAGGCAAAATATCCTCTTTGTTCAATAAGTCTCTACTCATACATAATTTTACTGAAGGTTTAAACAATATTATTACAATGGAATGAAAACAAATTTTAGAGTTTTCATGGCTGAAAAGTAGCCTTACTGATAATCTGCTTTGGAAATTCAGAAAAGTCTGTATTTTGTATCACTTGTTGGAAGTTGTCTTAATCTATTTTCTGTTGTTATAGTACACTGAACAATTTGTAAAGAAAAAAAGTTAGCTGCATTCACAGTCCTAGAGGTTGAAAATCTAAAGACATAGCACATCTCCTCAATATCTTGTGCCAGCCACCTTATATTATCCCATGTTAGGAGGTGAAAAGTACATACGAAGGAGGAAGCAAAAGATGACATAATCAAGGCTAGAGCAACCCACTCTTAGAGTAACTGACCCACTTCTAGGATAATCCTTCGATGAGGCTCTGCCCGTGACCAGTCATCTCTCATTCAACCCCATCTGTCAACACTGTTGCATAAGAGGCAAAGTTTCCAGAATGAAATTTGGGGAACATCTTCAACCCATAGGGCATTACTAAACTAATTGGGGAACATTTCCTAACTTCCAAATTTGTTTTATTAAAAAATTTGAGCCTATCTCACATATAAAAATACAGTATAGAAATTATATTTCTTCACACCTAGTTAATAAGGGTTTGAATGTTTTTGCTGTTTCCCTATTGTTGGATTTATAATAATACAAGTTTCAAAGGCTTTGAAGTTGTAATCTACTGTTTTAAATCCAAGCACCACCACTACTGCTTTGGGCAAACTGCTTTCTTCTGTTAGTGTCTTGGTTTCCTTCTATGCAATGATAGTACCTAACTTGTAGATCTCCTATGAGGGATAAATCAATTTATGCATATAAAATACTTATCATAGAATTTGGCACTTTGTAAATGTCCAGTAAAAACTCATTATATTATTTTGTTATCATTTTTGTTATTTCTATTATACCTCCTACACAATTCCAAAAGCCTATTGTACTTAACGTTCAAAGTCCTAAATTTTGATTATGTATAATGTCACTCATCCTGAGGAAGAGTAACCTGGGCCATAAAATGTCATTATAATACCCATAGGTACTATCAACTGAACAGAACTAACTGTTACTTTGTTTTCCATCTGATGTTACTCTGCTTATGGTTTACAAATGAATACACAGTAACGTCAGAGAGTGGTCTAGTATGTCCAGTTTAGGAAGTAGCCAGCTGGGCTGAGGGCTGCTGGCTTTGTGTCAAGAGCAATTCCCCTGTGCGGATCATTAGTTGCCAGGAAATTCCTTCCTTATTAGTCATTATTGCCTGAGGATTTTCTAGTGATAGTATGTTAATGTTATATGAAATACTATAATTGCAAGTTTGGATTAAGAGATTTGTATATAATTCATTATACTTTGAAGTTCACAATTTAAATGATAGCTTTGCCAAAAACTATGCAGTTCAAGCAGTCTCTAATGTAAATATAGAGTTAGTTGTGTAATTAAGAGTAGAAACAAGTAATTGGGATTAGTAGGTGGAATCAGAGGATTAGAAATTCATTCTATCAATGAATACATTTATTAAGGATCTGTTATGTTCCTAGCATTGTCCTAATAACAACAGCATGTCTATACCTAGACAAGTATTTGGCACTTACGATATTGGAGAGGCTGATCTCCACACACTATGTAGAGACGGAAAGGGAATCTCAGAATTGGGGGCGACAGAAGTCTGGATTGAGGAAGGTAAGTAAAGAAATGTCCATGTCTGTACCACATCTCCACAGTGAATGTATTTAGTATACATTGCAAACATATACTATTAAAGAAGAGAAAAAAAAGTAGAAATAATAGAAAATTGACATGAACAGTACTAATTTAAAACAGTGTTCAAAATTCTATATTGACATGAACAATATTAATGTTTAAAATACTCAGCAACATGTCATTGATATCTTTTTTTTTTTTTTTTTTTGATACCAGGGATCGAACTCACAACCTTGTGCTTGCCAGGCAGGCATTTATATCACTGAGCTAAATCCCCAGCACAGTCATTGTATTTGTACTCCTCCTTCCACAGTTGTAGTGAGGAAGTCATCGGCCAGCCACTCACCTTGTTTTCCTCTTATATCTCCATGGAGCTGTGTGACTAGATTGCAAGTGTCATCTGAGTATTTCTTCTCATTGATATCTGATATTCTCTTCTATGCATTTATTCACTGCTTTCTTCTTTCATTAATCCCTTTATCTGATGTAGGGATCCCTAAAATACTTTATGATCTGGTCTGTCAGTTGTACTGCTTACCTCATATTCTTAAGAAGCTTCAGACTGTATTTCAAAAGCTAATGTTTTGCTCACATAGCAATCTCAGAGCAGATAGCAGCATGGAGGGCAGGAGAGGATTCTGTTCTAACCCATCCTTCAGATACCCAGCAGGAGAAAGCTCTTCTACAAGAGATTTGCCAATGTGGTGACATGAGGATGCTCATATCACTCTTGGAAACTGGTCACATGGCTCCATGGAGATGCAAGAGGGAAATGAGAGGAGCAGCTGGCCAGTGGCTTTCTGATTGCAACTGTTGTCTTTACCACAGCAACTCATCTTGCCTCTAGGCATAGTGGCTTTGGTTTTTCTTCTTTGCACATACTGAAATCCTTGCTACTTTAGTGGTCTCTCTCTCCTCTCTCTCTCTCTCTGTCTCTCTCTTTCTCTCTCTCACTGTCTTTCTCTTTTTCTTTTTCTTCTTCCTATTCATTCTTGGTACTGGAGTTTGAACCCGGGGCCTCCAGATTGAACAACATTCCCTACTGTTTAATTTTATTTTGAGTCTGAGTCTCACAGCGTCTCATTGAGTTATTCCATTAGAACAATGGAAGTTGCAAGTTCTGTCTTGAACTTGCAGTCTTTCTGCCTCAGCCTCCCAGAGTGCTGGGGCTGCAAGTGTGCACCAGCACCTTGACTTTCTTTTTCTCTGCCTTAGCTGGTTCCTGTTCTTTTGGTCTTAACTAAAATGTTTTATACTCTCAGGCTTTTCTTGACAGCTCAGTATAAAAAGTATCAATCTCCTATGTTCTAGCCTTTCATCTTCCCTAGTTATTAATAAAAATTCAATATATTTGCACCTTGTCTGCCTGCCATTACTGCAATGCAAATCTGTAAACAGAAGAGACCAGATGCATCTTATAAATATTAGTATTCACATTGTTTAAAATAAAAGACTCAGTACATATGTAATTCAGTAGTCCTCCCTTTTCTAAAGGGATCTGTTCCGAGACACACTGGCAATGCGTGAATCAATGAACAGTAGCAACCCCTGATCTGGGGGAAATCTCTCATCTATTCAATGTAATTTATAGTCCACAATATTCTTTGTCTCTGAAACCATCAGTAATACCAGAGATACAGCAATAAATATTTATAAGAACTAAGATAATAATTTATTTGTAATATTTTATATTTTTGAATGAGACTTTGAATATAATTTATATCAAATAGAAAAAAAATAAAACATTATTGGATTTAAAATAGATGAAAAACATGACATGAGACCAAATAAGTATGACCAATACAATTTTTTTCTAAAAGAGTCTTCAAAATACTTTTTCTTAAAAAGTGTCTACACTGTTAGCTAACCTGAAAACTATTAATATGTTTATATTATTGCATGTTTAATAAGCTCCATTAACTTTCCAACTTATGTTTTCATAGCATAAGGTGTTTTGAAAAGTCATTGCTGAATTCACTGTAA
Source organism: Dolichotis patagonum (assembly GCA_004027295.1). Classification (NCBI taxonomy): domain Eukaryota; kingdom Metazoa; phylum Chordata; class Mammalia; order Rodentia; family Caviidae; genus Dolichotis; species Dolichotis patagonum. The sequence goes on along the minus strand of PVJX010004432.1, from coordinate 69,708 downwards.
TCTTGAATATGTGTGTAGTAGACTTTTACCAATACAACTTCAATTTTTATATAATGGGATAAATTCTCTTTTTATCACAGTGATTTCTATGATTATGCTATCAAAGAATTCTTTTTGAGGAAGCATTTTCTATATTTATTGAAATGATTGTGACATATCACAATATGTAAGACTGAGGAGAAGCTGGTTTCCAAAGAAAAATATGAAGAATTCCAATTAGGATTTAGTGAAATCGGTAAACATTCTGAGGTAGTCAGAACGCAACAAACAACAGGCAAATGAAGTCAGTGTGCTATCAGCCCCTGGGTTTTAGGGGAGGAAAGGCATCTAAATGGCTCTTTCTCAGGGCTCTGACTATAGATGTCTCCCAGGTATCTTGTCTCAGGTTGACTTACAGGATTTGATGTCTTTTGGCTTGTAAATTTGTATCACTCTGACTGTTTCTTGGTGTTCATATGGTCTCTCCTCTGCATGCATGTTTGTCTCTGTGCCTGGATTTTCTCCTTTTATATATTTTTTATTTTAAAAAGAGAAAAAGCAGAAAGGAAAGACAAAAAGCAAAAGACGTAACAACAGCATTGTTGATTTTCTCCTTTTATAAAGACATCAGTCATATTCAATGAGGACTCATGCTAATGACTTAATCTTAACTTGTTTACCTACAAGGATCCTATTTCCAAATAGGTCACACTGACAGATACTAAGGATCGCTATTCTAATATCTTTTTGGATGACATAAGTTATGATATGACAATTGCATAAAAGTGTGGTACCCTTCCAACTTCTCCAGTTGGAATAAGTGTGACTTAAAAAATAAGACACATGGGCTGGGGATTTAGCTCAGTGGCATAAGCACCTGCCTAGCAAGTGTAAGGTTGAGTTCGATCCCTGGTACAAAAAAAAAAGAAAGAAAAGAAAAGAAAAAAAAAAAGAAAAGAAAAGAAAAGACACATGAGCAAGATTGAGGTACGCAGTGTGTACACCTCCTAGGTCAATCCCTTTGGTCCATGGAAATGAGCATTGAAGCCCTAGGTATATAAAGAAACACAGAAGTACTTTAGTAAAACCACCTGAGAGTTGATACAGACCATTTTTCATGATAAAGACACAATACTCTGTGGTAGCAAGATTCTCCTCATGAGGGAATAACTACTAAGTGACAGCTATAATAGCTCTCCAGGCCCTAATAATCATGTTTATACTTTCAGAACAATGTTATGATTTGTGTATGAATTACTGTTTCTGAAACTTGGCTACAAAACTGAGTATATAATTGAATCTGGAATGTTTCATTTTGCGCCTTCTCAACTAAAATCAGGAAGATTGGACCCCAAGTGGCTGATTTGTGTCACCCATAAACCATGTGGAAAAAAGCATTGTCTTCTGAATTTGGTGATCAGGAAAAACTTGATTCACCATTAGTCTCATCAGCAAAAACCAGTTTCTAAAAGATATACTTGAGGGACACAGGCAAAAAAACAGTAAAGTGATTGCACAAGTTTAGAAATTCTCCAAAACTGAACTCAGCCAGAATCTTTCTGTTAGGGATTGAAACACTGTGGTGTATATGAGAGCTTCCCCCATCATTTGTAATGTGGCTGCCACATTTATGATGAGAATAAGTTGCAAGAAAAGACTGATACCAAGAAAAGTGAAGAAGAGGTAAAATAGAACAAGTCTACTGAGAGTTAGTACATACTGACATGGTTCAGGCCTGATTAGATTCTCTCGTGGGTATCACATCTGCCTATTCAGCAAATATTGGGGGATTGTTATGTGATGCTACTAATTTAGGAAGTTGACCACATACAAGTTTACTCTGATGGAGTTTGCAATCTTATGAAAAGTTAATAAATAATCAGAAATAGAGTGTGACAACTGTACTTAAGTTATCAGAATGAGGAGTAGAGGTTGTGCTTGGGAGGATTACTATTTTATTTAACGTTTTCTAAAACATTAAGACTTTACTAAAAGATAAATTTCAGCAGATATGTAGAGGATGTGAAGGAGTGTGTCATCCAACCATCTAATGAAAACTCATTCTTAAGGGAACCAGAAAAGCCAAGGACCTGAGGCAGGATGGTGTGGAGCAAGATATTTTAGGCACTGAAATGGGGAGATAGGTATAAAAGGCATTAAGTTAGAACTTTAATGTATGAACTTTGATTATATGGAAAAATATGGAATAGTGTTAAGTGAAAAAAATGCCATGTTGTCAAGAACATATTAAATAGGATTTTCTCTCATGTCAGTTTTGAGAATAGATTAAAATGTGAAAAAAAGAAGATAAGGGAATTACAATTGTGAGGCAACCACAAAAAAATGTTGGTCTAAGATAAAGAGATGGAACAAATGGTGAGAAGAGTATTAATTCTGGATTAACTTGGAAAATAGAGCCAAAAATCTCTATGAGAAGTTGAATGTAAATTATGAGAAAAAGTGAAAGATAAGCAATGATTCCACAGTCTGTATCATGAGCAGGAGGAAGGATGAGAGATCATTAAAAATAAGCTTCGTGGCCAATCAGGGATTTAATTTTGAACATACTAAGCTTGAGAGTCCTACTTAGATAGTTAATAGGAGAAGTACATATAAGTCTGGAGTTTAGGACAAAAGTCCACAGTTAAGAGAAAAATTGGGGCATTATTACCATATGATGGTATCAAAATATATGAGAACTCATGAAATTCCCTAGAGAGTGAGTACAGACAGAGACGAGGTCATAGGCCTGCAACCCGGAGCTTTCCAACATTGACAAGTCAGAAGAGGGAAGAACCAGCAAAAATGGCTGGAAAGGAATCGCCAGTGAACTGGGAAAGGAATGAAGTAAGGGACGTTCTGAAAGCCAGGTAGAGAAAGGATGTCAGAAGAGAAATCAACTTTCAAGTGTCTCTCACCAGCTATATTAGAAAGGATTGGAGATTTTGCATTATATGGACAAGATATTGAACATTAATAGGTGCATATTAAAACTTCAATCAATTTAGCCATGAAATAGTAGGATGAGATTTTGGGAGACAGAAAATAAAGGATTATGATGGCTGTAATTGGGAGTTAAAAGCTTGGGAAGTAGTTAGAAGGATAAGTGATCATCAAGAAAGTTTTTAAAGATGACAGAATAACAGCATGTCTTATTGTCAATGAGAATGATGAGAGGGAACAAAGTCACAAAAGAGGGTAGAAAGAATTGGAGACTGTCAGGAAGGGCTCTGTCTTTAGTCTTTTTTTTTTTTACTATTGTACTTTATAACAGGGTGTACTTTATGGCAGGGTACTTTATAACAGAGAATTGTTTGTGGCTTATGATTCCAGAGGAAAGCAAATCCAAAGCTAAGGACATGTATGTGCTGAGGAACTTCTCACTGTATCATAACACAATAGATACCACTTTGGCGTCTTTTTTTTTATAATTTTATTTAAAGAGGAAAAAACAAAACAAAATAAAACAGAATAAAGGATAGCAACAATACAGTATTCCAAGGAAAAAAGGAAAAGTACAACAACAATAAAACCTAAGAAATTATTACTTGACTAATTACATACTGACTTCTTGGAAATAGTTGTTCAAATTACAAAGTTAAAACATGTAAAGTAGACATTCAAACAGTAAGACTGTTAACAGCTCTGCTCCACGATCTGACAAAAACAGCAATATGGTCCTCCATCTTACCCACTCAAATATACATGCAATTATATCAATAGGGTAAAATTAAACACAACAAAACAGAGCAAAGCGGATCACAAGAAAGCAATGTAAGACATAAATTTCAAAGCTAGACAATTGGAAATATTCACTCTCTATCACATTGACTCTTGTTTTCTTCCAAATAGTTGTCCATATTGTCACATATAGGGAATTCACATGAAACAGCTTAGTATGGAATTGATCTGAGCAGGACGAGGAGGGCATTACAGGTCTTCAAGACCAGACATTAGGGAAGCCATGAATGGCTGTCATAGTGTCTCTCATTCTCCTCAAAACAGCTGTCCATACCTTTATGTGTGTTGAACTTAAACAAGGCAAAGCAAGCTAAGATCACTTTGAACAAAAACTGATAGTTTTGCTGGACTTCACATCATGACATTATGGAATCAGCACTGGGTATTGTAATGTCTCTTTTTCTTCAAAGTAGTTGTTTATTTCAACATGTGTTATATAGTTGGTTCTCTTAAACTGTTTATAAGCTCTACACATGCGTGAGTCTCTACATGTATATCTATCGTTTCTGTATTAGCAGGAAAAACCAAACAAAGCAAGATAAAACAATTCCTAGAAAAGCATGAGGCAGAAAAGTCACATAAAACCGCAATACAAGGTGATCTACAATGGTTACCATGGTGTCTCAGCAGTATATAACAACATTAATAAAAACAAAGCATTAGAGACATTATAAGACTTCAAAAGCAAGTAATAATCAAACCAGAGTGGGTATCTTAGTGACTCTTGTCATCTTCAGTGTAGTTGCCTATACTCTTAGACTTGATGCTATCCATCACAACAGATTTAAATAAAATCAGTCAATACAAAGTAGCAATCTAACAAACCAGATTCAAATAAGATCAGCCATAATAAGACAGTAT
>PVJX010004432.1:44693-65027 GCA_004027295.1 Dolichotis patagonum | reverse complement strand
AACAAACTGGAACAGCACATAATCCATCCAAGCAGAGTGGTGAGAATAATGTAAATTTTAAATCTTGTTACCCCATTAACAGTATCCTCTGCCTCCCTTTTTTGACAATTTCTCCCCTTTCACTCCCATGGGGTGTACTGCTTGTTTTGGGTCCCACTGCCTCCCTATATATAGAGCAGCTCAATGGACCCTATCTCCTGATCTACTCTGCCTGTGTTTCTCTCTGGTAATATTTCAAGGCCCTCTGTACTAGACATTATAGCCAATCTTCTCTGCCTTATTTCTGCTATTCTATTTTTATGCCATTGATAGTCTATTTTTCTCTTCCACTTCACTGTTTGCCTTGTTCACTGAGGCCTGTCTGCCAGTGTTCCTGAAATGCTTGTATTCTTGTTCTTTCTCCCTAGAATGTCCTTCAGTATTTTTTGTAGGGTTGGACTGGTGGTCACAAATTCTCCTAGCTCCTCTTTGTCATGGAAACATCTTTTTTCTCCATTAATTTCTAGAGAGAGTTTTGCAGGGTACACCAATCTGGGTTGGAGATTGTTCTCCTTCAGCACTTGAATTACATTCCTCCAAGCTCTTCTTGACCTGATGGTCTGTATCAAGAAGCCCACCATGATTTCGATGGGTTTTCCTTTATAGGTGATCTGTTTCTTTTCTCTGATGGCTTTTAATATTCTGTTCTTATATTGAATTTCTGGGATCTTGATTATTATGTGTCTGGGTGTAGCTCTGTTTGGGTTGTAGGTGGCTGGAGTTCTGTATGCTTCATACTTCTGCATATCATTTCTTTTTTGTATACCTGGGAAATTTTCTTCAATAATTGCTGTGAATAGCCTTTGTAATTCCTCTGGTTTGATTCCTGCTTCTTCATTCACATACTTTATTCTTAAGTTATAGATCCTCTGTCATCTTCCAGTCTTTGTATCTTTACTGCCTGCTCCTTTGTTATTTTTAAGAGAGTTTCCCTTTCATGACCCCACATTGCAAGCCTGTGTTCAATATTTGATAGTCTATCTTTGGTTTCTTTGAAGTAGTTTTGCCAGCTTTCTATCAAGTCTTTAGTTTCCTGATAATCCCTTTGAATCTGCTTCATAAATTTTAGGTTTTTTCTGAATTCTTCATTAAATTTTTCTCTCCATTTGTGTTCCTCTATTCTTCTGTCTGTGTCTTCCTGAGAGGTACCCAGCCCTCCTTTTATTAACCTACTTATCTCTTGTTTAATTTGAATTAATATTTCAGTTTTGGTCCCACTTACGAGGTCTTGAATATATCTCTTTATGTCCACTAATGCTGTGTTTGATGTTGAATATTTGCTGCCCTCAGTCTCTTTTGTATTTACCTCTCCTGGATCAATGTTCTCAGGGTTGGGGGCTGGGAGTGTTTTCTTATTTCTCCCTTTCATCATATTTTTGGTTCCTTCCATACAAGTGTACAGTGTAATTCCCAGACCCTTTTCTTGTTGTTTAAGGCTCCTCTAGAGGGTGCAGGCTAGGAGCTTTAGCCCTCTTCAACAGGTTATCAGAGATTAGAGTTCACCCAGGGGCAGTGTACGATAGCTCCTCCCTTGTGGGCCAGTCAACCTTTGCAGGCCTTCACTGCATCAGTGTGCACTGATCTCAGGGAAGTAACTGGGTCCCCGCTAGGGGCGTGGCCTAGTCCAAGCAGATTTCACCAATCCGCTCGGCAAGGGGAGTAACCAGCTGAAGTCACTTCCTTATGGAGTTAGGGCTGTCCTGCCCAAATCCATCATGTCATCCAGTCAGTTTCCCCTTTCCCATGGGAGGGTCTTATTCCCATCACTCACCACGTCCCAAGAACTGCTGGACTGCCCAACCTCCGACTTTAGCGCGGCTGCGGTGGGAATTCACGGTGCCTCTGGGTGGGTCGTATGCAGTGCAGGTCCCAGCGAGCTGCACGCCAGGCTGTTCAGCTCCTCACTCTGGCAGCTCAAGCCAGTCGCTTCGGCATGGATCGCTTGTTCAGGTCGGGCGGAATTCAGGCGTCTCGAGGAGGGTGCCGTGCTTGCTGATCTTATCTTCACTAATAGTAGCCCCAGGACCTCTTATTCGAGCGGGTTTTTGCACTTTAGTTTCTTTCTGGGTTGTGAGAGTCTATCTCTCTCTGTTTGGGTCTCTCCAGGGTGTTTTATTCTGGCATTTGAGCTGTCTCTCTCAGAGAGGGTTTCTCTCCTGCTACCTACCAGTCCGCCATCTTGTCTCTTCTCCCCACTTTGGCGTTTTGATTACTCTTTTCTCATTGCTGAGACAAAATACTTGATAACCAAAATGAAAGAAGGAAATTATTTGGCTTATGGTTTCTGGAGGTTTCAGTCTATACTCAGCTGGCTCCAAACAGGGTAGCGTGGCTAAGGGGCAACCATTCATGGTGGCTGCAAGTGACAAGAGTGAAAAGGGAAAAAATGGGATGTGGGAAAAAGGAGAAAAGCATGAGTCCTTCCCTCCCTTATACTACGTGAAGGTTACCTTGCTCTTGGGTGAGTAAAGCACTAACACCAGCAGCCTAGTGCTAGGCAACAAACCAGTCACAAACACTACACTTAGCTGCCTTTCAAAGGTCCATCTCCTCTACCATGACTACCTTAGGTTTTGGGGGACATTTAAATACAAAGCATAACACACAATGAGAGAGTGCATATGAGAATCTGCAAAGGGGGCTAAACTCAACCTTTTTGTCAGGAATTCACTCCTATGATAACCACATTTATCTAATCATGAAAATAGAGTCCTCATGACTTAATCACCTCTTAAGGGCCCCATTTCTCAGCATTGTTGCTTGAAGATTAAGTTTCTAACTCACGAACTTTGGGGAACTCACTCATACCATAGCAAACTTTTCAATAATTTGGAAATGGAAGGAATGATTTTGAATTTTGAGATAAAGTTTAGAGTTAAGTATATGGAATTAGAGCAAAAAATGTGCATTCATTTTAGAAAAGACATAATGACTCCCAGATGTGCCACAGTTGATTATGACCTGATTGAATAAGTTTTTATATCTAAGAGATCCACTGGCTTGAAAGTAGTTTGCCCAGACATTAGATATATAGAGGAAAGAGAGTGACAAAAGTTGAACTTGGAGGTCCCAACCAAACACTGTTCACAAAGAGAACGCTAAAAGTTTCAACCTGTCATATCCCTGGTAATATGCAACGTAGAAATGGATGTTTTAAATTATCTCTACTGCAAGTTATGAAATATTTGAACTATGTAACTAATTACATTGCCCTAATTTTATGGGAAACAAGCAAATTTCAACTTACAATTCAGCTTATTATCATGCTTGTCTTTTCTTCTTGGCTGCAGGTCCTGATGTACAGACCAGTCATAGCATAGAAGATACAAAGAAATACACCCAGAGTGGACTATATGGTTTATTACCCTTCACTTAATATTGTAACAACATAGTGTTTTAAAACCCCCAACATTCTGTAAAATTCTACTGGTTATTACTATTGTCATTAGTTTCATTCATTAGCGTACCTTATTTTCTCATCCTTTAAACATAAGGGAGATTTATGCACTTGTGAGAACTTACTTTGGAAAATGCCATGTGAATAGGCATGACTGAAATGATTTCTGGACAGAAACATTGAGTCAGTATGGACAGAAACTTTGACACTACTTGACATTTTTTCTTTTTCCTGCTTCAACAATGGTGAAAGCAAATAAATTGAAGCTCTCAGAACTTGCATTTCTGAAACAGAGCACTTGCAGAGTAGTAAAGAGAAAGAAAGCTTTGTTACTTCAGTCACTGAAAACTTGTGACTGTATTTTACTGAAGTACCATATCTTTACTATTTCAAAAATTACCTATTATCTTCAGACTGCCAGTGACACACATCACCAGTACCAAATACTGTTTATCAACATTTCCAAGGAATATTCATTAGGTGATGATGGTATTTTCTTTCGTACAGTCAGCCTTTGTTTCTGCTTCACAAGTTGTCACTTTGACTACAGGCTAATGTATAAATAGAGCATAGCAGTTAAGAACAAAACTTTGAAGCCAGAGGAGATCAAGTCTGTGCTGCCAATTTTGTCAGCTTTAATGATGCCATTCAGTGAAGAAAGGATTATATTGTCTTCTGGTTTTCCAACAAAATTATTATTTTTCTCCTTATGCTTAGCACATATTTCCCATTTGAAATGAAAGTTGAAATGGCCATCTATTCCTTTGCAAATTATAAGTACATATTTGAACTTTATTGATATTTTCTACTCTTACTTTTCCAAACAAATTTCTCTGCTCCTTTTCCACTAAAGTAATGTAAATTTTTGTAAGGACTATCAAACACATAAGTGATCCTTTTGTAGTTTTAATAAATTAGTTTTTTATATTTATGTCAACCATATTGTGTCTTCTAATATGCTTTTGGTTTAAAGTTTACTTTCTCCTACAAGTTATTCTTGAGTTTTTCATCACTAAAGAATTGTTTTTCTGATAAAAAATGGCCACTTATTTTATGTCTTATATTTTGTATACTTTGCTAATTGTCCAGATTTTTAGTAATACATGCTAAACACTTTGTAACCATTTAAGTATAAACTGAAGAAACAAAAGTAAATATGGAGAGGCTTAGATATAAAGGTATATTTATGGTATAAAATCAATGAAATTTTATAATCAATTGAACAAAAGAAGGCATGGGGGAGCAAGTTATTGAAGACATCTTCAAAATTCTAGCTTGAATAGCTAGTTGAGTTGGTAGAAGTGTTTATGACTGACACAGTGGAATAGCAAGTGTTCGGGAGTTTCATAAGTTTGATTTTAGATATATAGCAACCTCCTTGACTACAGTAAGTTTTTGGACATCAGCTATAAACATTCAAACATTGTGCATGAAATTATAACAATAAGATGTTTGGAGAGGAAGAAAGTGGCTAACTTTACTTAATCTCTATGATACTACATTGTTATAATTGTTCAGTCTCATTTTTATTACTCTTTTACTGTGCCTAAATTATAACTTGAACTGTATCATAGATATGCATGTATAGGAAGAACAATGTGTATATATAGGGTGTGATACTATGTGTTGTTTCAGGTATCCACTGGAGGTCTTGGGATGTGTTTCCTGCAGCGGGATTTAGTGGCCAACAACACTGTACTGAATTTGAGCTATCATCGAAACTAGACAATTTTTGTAGACACAGTGACTTATAACCTGAAAATTTTGTTTTAAAATGTGAGCTGCATAAATGTGGAGGAGACTTTCTGGAAAGGGAATGTACAGTGAAAAGATGTTAGAAGGTAAGAAGAAAGTAGAAGCTAATAAGATAAATATATAATCTTTGAAACAACTGAGTATAAGATAATAAGTTTGCAAAATAAATGGAGGACTGGACTAAGAGGTAGGACATTAAGAGAGTTCTATGTCATAGAAAAGAATGTTTTAAGAATGATCAGCAGCATCTGTGAATAAAAAATGAGGAAGACAAAAATGTTCATGAAGCAATATGGTGATGAATGTTGAGTGTTACAAAGTAATATAAATGAAAGGCATTTTGGAATATAAATGAGACCAGAGCCAGATTTTACTGAGTTGAAGAAATCAAACCTGAGATAGTAAATATGAACAACTTTTCAAGAAGTGTGACTATTAAAAATGAGTATCTGAAAGAGTTTGGGGTATTCTATTTTATGGGACAACCTTGTCTTAGCATTTGCAAGGTGAGGTAGGTTTGACTAGAAGGGGGCAAAAGTTAATCAACAGTAGTTTATTTCTGAGCCTGCAGAGGCCATGTGATCTAAAGTCATTTAAAAGACATAGACATAGTAGACATAGATGGAGGCCCAGAAACTTTTTTATGGTACTTATTTAAGTGCACTATAAATAGCTGTAACTATTGTCCATATCTGCATTTATGTCTGGTTCTTTCATAGTACCACAATTAAGTTCCTCTGAAATACCTCTTGATCAAGATAATACACAATTTGTTTTGCGTACTTCATTACTAGTGATATTTCCAACTTTTATTTTGATTTTAAATTCTTTGATGTCTAAAAGTTATATAAGAGAAAATATTTTAAAATTACATATATTTGTATTTTTAATAGCTTAATATATTTTATGAAATTTATTCAATTGTGAGCAGAATTATACCTTTACTGTATCTTCTTTGAAGAATGTCTTAGTATTTTGTTTCTGACCTAGTAATATGCTCGATATTTGTGCCATGTCATTTGAAAAGAAGGTATCTGGGCAAAAAATTTATGTATAGCTAATAGACCTGCATGATTATTACTTCACCAACCTCTTTCTGATGGGAGGCTACTGTGGTATAGATGACTAATCATGGAGACACACTCACTGGTACAGTTCAAGTTCCACCTTTTCTACCTACCAGTTATATTACCTTGAATAAGACAGCTGAACTTCCTATGTTTAATTTTCTCACTTTAAACTGCTTGCAAATAGAGTTCTTACCTTATTAGTTTCTTAAAAAAGACTACGTTCATTAGCACACATAATGGATTTAAATTAGCATTTGGGCACAGTAAGACTTAAAAATATTTAGCTATTGTTATTATCCTTACTCCTATTTGTTTCCTTGTTCATATAAGGCTTGGGAAAGTGAATTAAATGATTTTACCTATACTCCTGTATTCATTTTCAGGGATATTTAAACATATCAGTAAAATTTGCTCTCTTTTATTAAAGCTGCTTGTATTTTTTTTTGTGTGTGTGTGGTACTGGGGATTGTGCTGCTTGTATTTTTAATCACATGCATTTCCTTAGTGATGAATTTCAGATATGAGCCTATTTTGGTAAAATCTAAATTGTACCTCTCCAGTGGCATCTAATGATATTCATTTCCTTTCCTATGTTGTTTACTTTGTTATCTAGCCTGGATATATTTTTTAGTAGAACTATAATAACATTTGTTCCTCATCTGCCATCATTTTAATTTTCATGAGAAATTCCTGGGCCTCTGTTGCCCTGAATGACTTCTTTCCTTAGCTGTAACTATTGTCCATATTTGCATTTATGTCTGGTTCTTACATAGTACCACACTTAAGTTCCTCTGAAATACCTCTTGATCAAGATAACACATGAATGAATGTATTAATGCATTCTTGCAGTCTACCTGCAATATATTCATCCATCTCTTGTCAGCAATCTATGTTTATGGTATTTTAATGACATGTTTAAAAATTATGTCCAGCTCTGCCATACTACATATTTAGGAAGCCATTCATTTTAATTTGCTACCAAAAATGTAAGTGTACATATTTCAGATCATGTATTTCAGGTGTGCATTCTCTTCATTCCGTATGTGGAACGGCAGAAGTAAGCAAGAGCTAATTGGTGAGATGTGTCTTGGAAGGACCCTTACCACTCTTTGGCCATCCTCTTTTGGGGGAATGTCCCTCTAGTTATAATTCCTATGTTAACTAAATTATCATGACTTATCTTTTGGAATAAGTAGTAAGATAATTCTAAATTATTGCTAGAGTTTTTGACGCTTGTACTTTATGTTGAATAACTGAAGTTCAACTGGAATATTACACCAGTGTGTCCCACAGAGCTGTGAGAAAGAAATTGAATTACTGGTAGCCAGTTGTCAAATGTGCATGACGTGTCATCATTATTCAAGATAAGGCAGGTTGTGGCAGGACTAAGAAGAACCAACTGCCTCAAAGGGGAAGATGAAGCTCCTCAGAAAGTCCAAAGTTACTATTCAAGAAAGAAATTCCACATCCATTTCTTTATCCCAGTGTTGTCCTTTTCTCTGCTGAGCTATTTTGTGTATTCTTTAGTCTCTAATAATGTTTTTCTTTCTTGGTTTCCTCTTGAGTTATTTTTTAATTTGGTCTCAGAGCATTACTTTATCCTCCTTAATGAACTAGAACAAGGGCTATCAATTACAGCTTTGCTATTACAAATGCACTCTTTATAAGAATTCTGTGAGTATAATTAGTGATTAATTCAGGTAAGGGTATAAAAAAAGCATTTTCCTCATATTTCAGTACCAACTTAAAATCATCTTTTCTTGGATAGAAATGACAGTTACGCTCTGGATAACATTTTCTCTGACACCTTACCTCTGCCAAATAAATATATAATTGAAAACAGATTTGGAAATATCTACATATATTAACTGATGTAGTAAACCAGTACTTTGCTCACAGGAAATTTAATTTAAGTAAATATTTATGTATTGCCATCTTTTTACTCATCTCTGTTCTAGTAGTTATGTTATATCAAATGAAGACACAGTGATCTTTGCCTTGGCATAGGTAAAAATCTTACTGAATTAAGAAATACTTGGATTTCACAGTAGAATGTTTATTGAAAAGAAATATAGTCTTAAGCAGAATTGATAAAATTATAATATTAGATTTGAGGATGCAAATACACTATAGAAAATAGAAACATTTAAAGCAGAATAATAAAAGTCATAGAAAGTAACATGGCATATCCATTTACTTGTTCAAAACCTCTTTAAAAATAATCTTATGAATGTCAAATTTTATAGCTTTATATCACTTAGCAAGGGACATTGTTTCTTATTAAAATTGTCTACAAATAAAATTTAAGTATAATGTTTAACTGTCACCCCATTTTCCCAGAAAATTGTCTGTTTTTTCCCTTTCAAGACTTTTGTCTTGTTCTGCTTGCCTTCTGAGATAATGAAGCAGTGTCCTCTAAATTACCTGAGATTTTCAAGTAAAAACAGACTTGCTAGTGACCAAAATTTTTCTAGAGATGAAATTTAAAATACAGAAAAGCCCATGAAAGCAGTTGTAGCATAGTCCCCACTTTTCTCCAGGTGGGGTGACTGAATTGATAGCTGTGACCTCTAGGCCGCGGGAGTCTAGCATGTCAGATGTTGTGCGATGCTGAAGTCATCTTTGCAGGCATCATTTCTGTTTCTGAGTTTACGTGCACCATGCACATTGCTAACTCACTATCGGCTGTGTGCAAACACCTGCATTTTCTCAGCTTTTCTCTTCCCTTTTACCTTTAATAATGCCTATCGTGCTTCATCTTCAGTTATTAATGTAACTCATTATACGCTTCTCCAGCTGTCCTGAAAATGTATACTGAATAAGACATGAGAAGGAAAGCTTTAAAAAAAGCTTTCCAATTTAGGCAAGTCATTAGATGAATTTAAGTCAGAGCGGAAGAAAAATTTTCATACTGTATGGCTGGCTTTGTTGCTTGGTCACCTGCATTATGAGACAGATGAAAGAATTCCAGTTTATTCCAGTATTATCAGTGATCATGTACTTTCAGTTTCAGAAAATACTTTTGCATTCAAAATTATCATATTCTGTATGAAGGAATTAAAATTCACCCCCTCCCCAGAGTCTATTGACTTGTACTAAGCACTTACGATTGTTGTAACAGTGTCTATTTCTTTTATTAAATTAAATCACTTGTTTCCAATTGTGTTTGGAATATACTTGGCTCCCTCCCACTATACATTCATGGATTCTGAATCTACAAATTTAACCTGCTAAGAGTGAAAATATTTGAAAAAAATCCTATGTAAACTGAACATGTACAGTCTTTGATTTTTGTCCTTATTTGCTAAGCAAATGTGTTTTAACAACTATTTACATTGTATTTTGTATTGTAAGTAACCTAGAAGTGATTTAATGTGTATGAGAAGATATTGTATAGGTTATATTTAGATATTGCATCATTGTTTATAAAGCATTTGATCATTTGCAATTTTTGATATTCCAAAGGCATTCTGGAACTCATTCCCCTAAGAATACCCAAGTGTGACTATGTAAATTGAGTATACCTGTGTGTATCTAGTACATGTATCAGCTTTAGTGACAATTTATAATTGATGATAATTAGGTGATAACTCATATCACATTATTTTACATATGAATGTTATTATCGGGATGATATTTTACATACAAATGATATATAGAAAATACAGGACTACTCATTGCATCTCTTAAAATACAAGCATAACTTTGTTTTCCACATTCATTTTGTAGAAATTCTCAGATAATTTTTATTTATCTATATAATTTTTACATATTAAAGTTGTAGTATCTCTGTTTGGAGAATGTCTACCAGGGCAGTTTTTCCAATAGCTCAGATGATCATTAGTATCTTTAGCAGTACTTTTCAATTAAGGTAAATACTTTTCAGTTAAGGTATGTATATTGCTTTTTTTAAAACATAATACTATTGCAAAGCTAGTAGACTACATGATATACAGTGAAATAATAATTTTTAGGTGCTCTGAAAACCAAAAATTTCATGTGCTCACTTTGTGGATGTATTGACTTTATTTTAGTGATCTAGAACTAAATGTGTAAGATCATCAAAGTATACTTGATGTTTCTGACTCATCATTGTATATATTAACTGTAACACAATTGGTTGCTACAAATATGGTATAATTTTACTAGAAATTTGAAGACATCAGTATCTGCCTTATGGCTTTCCTTATCCAATGGCTAATACTAGAAATTTCAGTGTTATACTCTCTATTTTTCTTTTTGTTCATTTTCCTTGTTTCCTTTACTATGATGCATTCAATTTAATCATTTTTAAAATTTACTTTTATTCCTCTATTTTCTAATTCAGTGAAAGCTGAGTTTTATTGAAACACAAAGATAGAACAGATAATTATATATATATTCATGTAAAACTCTAATGGGAAAATATTAATTAATACTAGATAGTGTTGATAACTTAGCTCCTCAGTGTAACCAAAGTCTATGAAAATAGATTTTGAAAGTGAGTTACAGAAGAATATGTATTGAGGTAGTTGAAGAGTAGGAGAGCCCCTAAACCAGGCGACAACTACAGAAATTCAAGGCACTGAAGATAAAACTTGTTAATTTCACAGTTTTGTCCAAAGTTAATTTCAATTAGAAAATCAAGACTATTTGACTTTGTTACAATCATTCCTTCATTGAATAGCTAAAACAATCTTTGATGTATTTACATGCATAGTCCCTCCAATAAATTTAAATTATCCAGTCTTTAGACTTCCAGACAAATACTCTTTTCATTAAGCATCGCTGTATCATGTCTATTTATTTCATATAATGACAGCATAGTTTCCAGATAAAACTAAAAAAATTTTCTGACTTGAAATCTAGCAAGTATCAATCTCGCTTTTTCTCACTTTGCAAAATCAGAACAGTATTTTGCCAAGATGGATCAGATTGTAGGATGACTTGTAAAAAGGGAAAACTGAAAATGCAGAAGCTATTGGAATATATATTAACTTAAATAACAGCACCTCAGATACTATCCTTTGCTCTCCTTTCAGAGAAGTGAGCACATCTCTCTCTGTTTTCCTTTAGCTTGTAATGACACACAAACATACCTCTCTTTATGTGTTGTGTTTATATTGCGTGCATATTTACTTAACTACATACTGTGTTGTGTCCCACATTAAAATTAATAAAGTCTTTTAGGTTATGGAAAACAAGAGGAAATAAATTTGGGAAAAGTTCTGAAAGAAGAATCAACAGAAATCAATATTGATCATGACGCAGAATCAACTCTTGGCAGAGAGGACTATTGAATTATTTACATTAGGTAAAATTTGGAAATGAAGCTTGTAATTAGGATTCTCCACCTTTGGGTCTGAGTTTCTTCTCTTGCTGGCATGACATTGACTTCTCGTGCAGAGATGAAACCAATGATCCACAACATGGACCCATTGTTGCTTTATTTCTTCCAATGACCAAACTCACTAGTTGTACAACTCTGTTGTCTGGAGTCTAGAGCCTGTCCCATGTGACTCTAGAGCCTGTCCACGTGACCCCAATTTTCCCTCCCCCATCTGTCCTAGAATCCATAAAGAAGAAGCTGGGGCCCATGGACAGCTATTCTTTGATGTCTCATTCTTCTTACCACCTTATCTGCCACTACCTCATGAGAAATGCTTCTTCTCTTCTCCTTTCAGGCTGCTGCCCTGGATACCTTTAGCTCGCTGCCCTACACTGCTTCAGTGAGGCTGACCGGAAGATGCAGAGCTGATGTTCCTTCCCTAAGCAAAGTAGCTTTCTGCTCCTCTTCCTGTCTCTTTTTGCCTGATCTGCTATCCAATCAGGCTCTGCCAAAGGACACTACAAACCAAGGAAGAGAGAATAGAGAAAAACAGAGGCCCTGAGACACTGTCAGAAATAAAAGGCAGAGGAAGAGGATCTGGGGGACAAGTTCCACAGAATGGAAGTCACAGACTGGAAGCTAAAGGAGAGGGCTGAACTGGTGGAACTTGAAATCAAGTAAATCAAGGTCTTGTGTGCCAGGTGCACGAGGCTCCAAATCAGAACAGGCACCATAGCTGGACAGCCAGGGTCCTTGAGGTGTAAGGGAGATGGTCTCCTTCTGTACCTTACTTGTGCCTGGGAGGCTGAGGTAGGAAGGATTCCTATACTACGCCCCTGTCTCTTGCTCTTTGGCCTCATTCCTGCAACCCCCATCATATCCTTGTGTCCTCTCATTCCAGTTTTTAAACCTGGCTCCTCCTTTTTTTCTCTGAATCATACAACATTTGACTTTAGTCAACCTCTATGCCCCTCAAATAAGAAATTAAAGGAGCAGAAACACCAAAGAGCTTGGTAGACTGAGCTGTTAAGTTTCAAGGAAATTATTTCTCATGAGTTTTTCTTGGTGGGGACCACAGGCTATAACATAGAATTAGGGCCAGGAAGTGGTATAAAATTACTCTGTAAATGAGAACAGGAGAGCTGGCTGAGTTTGTAAGCCAACCAGGCTTTTAAGGATGAGTTCCATTTAATATAATAATAATAATAATAATAATAATAATAATAATAAAGCAAGCCAAATACCTTTAGGGAACTACCATAGAAGAGGAAGCTACAATTATACAGAGTAGGTAGCTACACAATCAAATTCAGGGAAACGGTTACACTAGGGATGAGCATGACCATTGGAAAGTGAGTGGTCATTTTAGCTTTGGGAAGAGATAAGTGTTTTGTGAAGGTGCTAAGGAAAGGGCAGTAGGGGCTGGAAACATCCTGCTGGGGGCTCCGAACAGAAACAAAATGATGAGTTTCTGCTGGGACAAAAAGTTAACTAGCTTTAGTTTTAGACTTGGTGGACTACAAAGACTTTATGCTCAGCTATTAATGTCAAAGACAGGCTCCATGAGGCTGTAGTTGGTATAATAAAACAGCAAAGCATGTCATAATTGCATGCATTTCTAATACATAAATGCATTGGAAAAACGTCTCTATTGTGATTTTAGTAAATTTCTGTATTCTGGACTGCTAGATTTTCAAATTCATTATATATTTAATATTCATAGCAATTATTAGCATGAACAATATTAATTTATTAGCACTTTTCTTTAAAGATAAAGAAAAGTAACTAGAAGAACATGGATTTGAGAAATGAGAATTTTGTAGCTGAGTGATGACAGTTGTGTTGCTTTTAAATGTTCTTTCACTGTGTATATCATACATGGTAAGCTCTATGGTTCTAAGTAGCTCACAGTTTTTTTTTTTATTTTGTGAAAATATTTGAAAATATAGTTACAAATATATTATTAAATAAGAATGCAAACAATTGAAAGTTATCTCAAATTTTTGGATATTAAACTATTTATAGATTTCAACTTTTCTTTTAAATAAATAATTCTATTAACTTGAATTCTGACTTTCAGGTCATAAACATTTTTTCTTCCATGTCCTGGTTGCTAATGACAGAAACAAATGCTGCTTACAGGTAAAGATAAAGAACCAAAACTTTTCGTGATGTTTAATAGGCTACAGAACCAACAGAAAGGCAAAAGAACACGTCATAGAAAATTGTATTAGAAATAATTGATGCTAAGTACTCAAGAAATCAGCCAGAAACACACAGGACTAAAGCCTTGTTGCTACTCCCAGTTCGCCACTGTCACACAAGTAACCTATGCCTGCCATTTCAGCTTTGCCGGCTTCCTTTAAGATTAAATGCTTTGCTCCTGAGTTCCATCCTAGCCTTTTAGTTGACAGAGCTGGAGAAAGGGTCCTGTTTAGGGATTCCCCTCAAAATAGGAATGCATGTTAGCCACATGGCAATAATTTGTGAATGGAATTTTGTGCTACTTCAGACAAATGCATTTTCTAAGAAAGCAGTAAGTAACGTAGTAATTTCAGTAAATAACTTGGAATAATGGGATTTCATAACAAACGGAGACCTCACTGTTTACCACATCGCCATTTTTACCTACAGCTTTCCTGGACATAGCAGATAGAATACTGTGATGGTGCCTGGCATGGTGAAGGTACTTTAAATGTTGTATTTATCTCCTCTGTTTTGAATGTTAACTTCAAAACAGAAATGAGAATTTTCTTATGCATGTGCATTGGAGATTATTTTTTATTATAGTTCTAATATAAATCTTTAAAAGTGACATCTGGGAAACTGTCATCTTACATTCATCATCAGCATAAAGTTTACATGTCAGTGAATAAAACAGGATCCCGAGGAACGTGGACTAATTACCTCTGTTTGGCATTAGAGCATCTAACTGATTTCCTGGTTCACTCATGAGGAAAGAAACCTGTTTTTCAATTTAAAAAATATAACTATATATAGTGATTCAGGAAATTTGAAAATTCGTGTAAGGTCTACAATTTTTTCTTTTCTATCCAAACCACACCATTTTATCTTAGCTTTTCTTTCTTTTGCAAAACACAGGAATTTTAAAGGTTGTGTTGGGATGATTGGAAATCAGTTTACATGATAAATAGCCTCATGATTATCATAAATAACAGGGATATTTATACATATTTACTATTTGTAGGCCTTGTGTTGATGGGCTGCTGAAGCATGAGACGACAATTTCTCTCGAGTATTTTAGTTGTAGAAAATCACATTTTAATGACAGTGTATAAGGAGAAAATCCAATGACCTATCCTTCACTAAGTGTTTGTGTAAGCTCATTTATAATACCTATACATTTATATCTACATCTGTGTGACTGCATATTATTCTTGCTTTTACAGTACAACTAAAAATTAATAACAATGTACCTCTATGTCTCTTCCATATGTGAGCTATTTAAAAAAATTTTAAATATTATACAATATTTTTCATGAATATAAATGAAAGGTTAAAATACTTATTTTAACTAATAATTTGCAGATTAGATCAGGTTAGGAACAACAGTGTTTTTGTGTCTGAAATTCCACCATTAAAACAAATAGAGCTATTGGAATAAGACAGCAAAACAAAAAATTCTTGAGAAATCTACATATGCCATATAAATTGAAATAAAACTTGGAGGAGCAACAGGAAGTGCCCTTCCCATGTGCCAGCAGTGACCATGGGCTGAGAGGGGAAGGAAGATGCACACTTCCTGTGAGTCAGGGGGTAACTGCAGGCCCGGAGGGGGGTGGGGGGGACAGGAAGTGCTGTTCCCATGAGCACTGGCTGGTAGAAAAAAAAGAATTGAGCCTCCCACCCCCATAAGCAACCAGGTAACTCAGATGGACATAGACTGAGTTGATAGCAACTAAAATACAAAAACAACTTAATGCTTACATCATTGGATTGACTTTGCAGACCTAAAGCCAGGGGTCTGTGCATCTATGGGGGATTTTCTTCATCTTGTTTTTGAAATCCAATAATGTTCTATTTCGTTTTCTTCCATGTTGCTCTTTTGTTTTCATTGGCTGGATGTTTTGCTTTGATTGGTTTTATTCTGTTATGTTGGGTTTGATTATATTGTGTCTGATTGTATGAGAAGCAATTTTGAATATAACAAGAGGCATTATGGTGGCAATTGTTGATTTCCTGTTATCTATCCTGTTTTGAGGTCCCGTATCACTTTCACTGTTTTCTTTTGATTGGGTTTATTCTGCTTTATTTTGTTTGGTTTTGATCTCTTTTTTGTTAAAAAAAATGAAATAAAACTATATATCTCTGCAAGCATTTAAATACAGTTGCAAGGGATGAACAATGGACAGCAACAGGATTGATGTGACAGCAACTATGTGCAGGATAGAGAGAGACAAAGAGACATCAGGTGGCCGTTATTTACCAGAGAATACCAAAGGAGGAATTTAAAGGGAACAAGAGAGCCTCCATAAATCTATGAGGGGATTCACATGCTAATAATAATAACAAAAGAATGCTAAGAGACTGTGGTAAATGTGAGTGGTACTGGGTGGGTCTGGGTAGTATGAATTCTGAAAATTGACAGAGCAATAGTTTTTGTAGGTCAAAGACTTCCACTAAGGAGAAACTACTGGAAGTAGAAACTACCTTTAGCAGAAGTGGGACAACAAAGGCAAAGAGAAATAATTGAGAAATAAATGAGAGAAATGAAGTAACCTAGCAGATCTCACAAAGTATGCAGTTATATTTTTAAAACTTCTGGGAAACAAGCACTAGAAGGAGGGAACACTAAGGCTTGATGCTGCTTGAGCTAACCTAGCCCCCTCACCTCCTAACAATACAGGAAAGCTCATCTCATTTATTCAGGAAAAATTTAAAAAACGTCAGTGGCCAGCCATGATAGTGCCCACCTGCAATCCCAGCCCTTTGGGAAGCTGAGGCAGCAGAAGGACCAATCCACCCAAGGTAACTTATCATAAGCTTGTCTCAAAATAAAAAAATAAAAAATAAAAGGGCAGGGATGTAGCTCAGAGTGAAGTTCCTGGGTTTAAATCTCAGTAATAGCAGAAGTAAATAAATGTTCTATACAATTATTTGTTAAGAGGTTTGTATGAAAAGTGTAACATTTCATGATGAGCTAAAATATTAAGAAATTATCAATGTATAAAGTAAAATCAATGATCATTGGAATATTGAATTATTAAATTCAATGATGATTAAAAAGGAAGAAAGAAAACTGACCAAGTGCTAGAAATAATTGTAAAAACAGACTCATTTTGCGAGTGAGCAGGAACATTGGCAAAAGTAAGCAATATAAATTGTTTTAGATGATAAATAGAAATTGGGTAGGAGAAAGATTTAGTTGCTCAAAATAAAAAAGACATGGAAGCTGTGAGAGATGTGGCAGACAGGCCAGCAAGATCCATCAAATGTACACTGATGTCACAAAGAGCAGTACCATTACAGTGGAAAAGCACTGATGCTGAAATTATAATGGAATATATTGATGAAAATATTTAATACCATATATAAATAGCAATAAATTTAATTACGAAGCAAAACTTAGAAAACCAAAAATGTTGCCTACCGTAATTAGACATTGTAAATAAGTGGAAAGTCAGTATGAAGACTTAGTATTGTTCACATGATTGTGATATTTTATGTACACTGCAAACATGTTCCCCTAAGGATAGTGTGCTAGAAGCTTGATCCCTAGTGCAGCAATGTTTAGGTGGTGAAACTTGTAAGAGATGGGGTTCCCTAGGAGGTGGTTAGGTCATTGCAGTTACTGTTCCAGAAAGGATTAACATAACTGTTGCAGGATCTCAGTCAGTTTCTATGAGAGTGAGTCAAAAAAACTCACATAACAAAATAAAACAAAAAACACAACAAGCAAAGCAAAAAGTAAGCCTGACTGCAAAATTGCTCTTACTTCTTCTCTTGACATGTGACTCTGTGTGTGGTGTTAAGTGCCATGTTGTGATGGAGCCATAGGCCTTCTGGATCTATGGAGCTGCTAATCTTAAGGTTCCAGCCTCCAAAACTCTGAACTAAACAAATCACTTTTCTTTATGTACTATCCAGGCTCAAATACATTTTTATTATAACAACAGAAAGTAGACTAAATTAAGGACAATATTACAAAAAGATTTATAGACATTTAATAAAATTGCTATCAAAGTCCCAGCAATATTTTCTGTAGAAATAGAAAAAGTCATTTGAAAATTTATAGTCTTATGGTACTTTATATAATTGAGGCAATTTAACAAAAGAACAAATTTGAAGTAACACTTCCTGGTTTCAAAACTTACTGCAAACATAATGTAAAACATGCAAAAATGCAGGAAAAACATGTGGGTCAGTGGAATAGGATACAGAATCCAGAAATAAGACCTGGCACATATGTATGGTCAATTGATAGTCAACAAAGACACAAGGAGCACTATTTAAGAGACAGGGAAGCTTATTCAACAAATGGTTTTGGAAAACTGCATGTCCCCATGTGTTATGGTTTGTGTCTAGATCTACTCCCAAAACCTCATGCAATCTTGGGACATTTTCAGAGGTGACTAAATCTAGAATGTATGATGCTGAGGTTAAGGGTATATGATTACTAAATCAGTCTACTGATTGTTTTGGCACTGGTTTATTCCCAGTACCCTGGATAGAGTATATAAGGGGCATAAAGGCACTCTTAAGATGTTTTGTTGTTCTTTGGTATCTTGTGTCACCGTGAACAGTTGCCCCTCTGACATATGCCACCCTGCCTTGTAGCCAGCAGATTATGGACTGCAATCTTTATAACTCATGAGCTAAATAAATCTTTTTTCCCTTAAATACCCTTTCAGCATTGAGTATTTTGTCTCAGGTAGAGAAAAGTAACTTGATCATAGCCAAATTTATGCCACACCAATCAGTGAACTGATTTACTAACCACACATATTTAATCCCAGGACTTTGGAAAAAGTCCTAGGATAGCTGAGGCTTCGGGGGGGTACCTGTAGACACAACCATAATATTTCAGCCCTTGGCTGCCCAGAGATTTATGCACATCCTTTTATGCAAAAGGAATTTTTTAAAATTTTATTTAAAGAGAAAAAAACAAAACAAAACAAAACAGAATAAAGGGTAGCAACAATACAGAATTCCAAGCAAAAAAAGGAAAAGAACAACAGCAAAAAAACCTAAGAAATTATTACTTGACAAATTACATACTGACTTCTTGGAAATAGTTGTTCAAATTACAAAGTTAAAACATGTAAAGTAGACATTCAAAGAGTGAGACTGTTAACAGTTCTGCTCCACGATCTGACAAAAACAGCAATGTGGTCATCCATCTTACTCACTCAAATACACATGCAATTATATCAAAAGGGTAAAATTACACACAACAAAACAGAACAAAGCATATCGCAAGAAAGCAATGTAAGAGACATAAATTTTAAAGCTAGGCAATCGGAGATATTTACTCTCTATCATATTGACTCTTGTTTTCTTCCAAATAGTTGTCCACATTGTCACATACAGGAAATTCACATGAAACACAATAGTATGGAATTGATCTGAGCAGGACAAGGAGGGCATTTCAGGTCTTCAAGACCAGACATTAGGGAAGCCAAGAATGGCTGTCATAGTATCTCTCATTCTCCTCAAAACAGTTGTCTATACCTTCATATGTGTTGAACTTAAACAAGACAAAGCGAGCTTAAATCACTTTGAACAAAAAGTGATAGTTTTGCTGGATTTCACATCATGACATTATGGAATCAGCACTGGGTATTGTAGTGTCTCTTTTTCTTCAAAGTAGTTGTTCATTTCAACATGTGTTCTATAGTTGGTTCTCGTATGCTGTTTATAAGCTCTACACATGCATGAGTCTCTACATGTATATCTATCCTTTCTGTATTAGAGGGAAAAACAAAACAAAGCAAGATAAAACAAAACAATTCCTAGAAAAGCATGAGGCAAAAAAGTCACATAAAACTGCAATACAAGATAATCTACAATGGTTACCATGTTGTCTCAGCAGTATATAACAACATTAATAAAAATGAAGCATTGGAGACATTATAAGTCTTCAAAAGCAAGTAATAATCAAACCAGAGTGGGTATCTTAGTGAATCTTGTCATCTTCAGTGTAGTTGCCTATACTCTTAGACTTGATGCTATGAATCATAATAGATTTAAATAAAATCAGTCAATACAAAGAAGCAATCTAACAAACCAGATTCAAATAAGATCAGTCATAATAAGACAGTATAAGTTATAAAGGGCTTCAGATTAAGTTGATAGGAAAATTAGGGATGATTACCATAATATGTCCTCTTATTTTTGGGATAGCTGACCATGTCCTCAAGTCTAATGTAAGTAGACAAACTGGAATAGCACGTAATCCATCCAAGCAGAGTGGTGAGTATAATGTAAATTTTAAATCTTGTTACCCAATTAACAATATCCTCTGCCTCCCTTTTTTAGACAATTCTTCCCCTTTCACTCCCATAGGGTGCACTGCTTGTTTTGGGTCCCACTGCCTCCCTATATGGAGCATCTCAATGGACCCTATCTCCTGATCTACTCTGCCTGTGTTTCTCTCTGTTAATATTTCAAGGCCATCTATACTAGAGATTACAGCCAATCTTCTCTGCCTTATTTCTGCTATTCTGTTTTTCTGCCATTGGTTGTCTATTTTTCTGTTCCACTCCACTGTCTGCCCCGTTCACTGAGGCCTCTCTGCCACTGTT